>CALZFC010000095.1:0-5000 GCA_945643635.1 Allodiplogaster sudhausi | reverse complement strand
GAGAGAGATGCAGAGAAAAATGGGGAATGATTGATAGAGAGAGATCTATCTATGCTTCTTCTATTTCTGTGCACTGCAAGGTGTCAGCCGGCAGTCTGGTTTTGCTTCGATTCGTCTCTTTTTCCCTCGAGCTTTTTATTGACACAATGTTGCTTGTTGCTCGTGAATATCCGGCCCTCTTTATGTTTGCATGTTTTTTATGTCTGACTGTCTCTCTCTCTCTAACCTCTCTCTCACCTATCTCTCCCTCCCCTCTCTCTCTCCCCTCCCTCCGTCTCTCTCTCTCTCTCTCTCTCTTACGCCAGCTGCTTTTCACTCACGATTTCATCCATGAACGCGCCTTTTGAAAGGGTGGCGACGATGCCAGCAGGGTCAGACAGGGACTTGGAGGGAGGTGCGAGAGAGAATGCCAGAGAGAGAGAGAGAAAAGAGAGAGAGAGAGGAAGAGAGAGAGACTGAGAAAGAGAGAGAGATAGAGGGTGAGAGAGAGACAACTGACTCCAGAAGAAAGAGAAGACACGGAATTGGCGCGAATAGTGAGAAGAGTGTGTAATGGTGCGCAACCGGCCAGGCTGTCGTGCCCCCTTTTGGAACGCATGAATAGGAGAAGGAAAAGCCGATATCTCTCTCTCTCTCATTCTTTCTCTCTTTCTTTCTCTTTCTCTCTCTGTCTCTCTAGTTCCCTATCGTTCACTTTCTCTCTCTCTTTCTCCTTATCTCTCTCTCTCACCCTCCACCTTCTCTCACTCTCTCTCAGTCTTCTCTCTTTCAGCCTGGCCGCTATTCAGACTTAATGTGGCCGATCCGCATTACTTATGCTTTTCTTTCTGCATTTCAACGCGGACTTTCTTTTCAATTCCACTTTCGCTCCCCTTTCATTTCTCTCTATCTCACTCTCTCTCTCTTTCTCCTCTCTTTCTCTCTCTCTTTCTCTGCTTCTCTCTCTCTATTCATACTCTCCATTCTTCAATCTCTCCTTCCTGTTCGTTGATCGGTACATCGCTCCCAAGCGCAAATCCGATGATGTGGACCGTAGAATCGCATTTGTCGTGGTGTGCTTTGCTCCTTTTTCACTCTCTTTACTCTCTTTACCCTCTCTCCTCTTCTTTTGCTCTCTCTCTCTCTCTCAACCTCCCTCTATGTCCGTCTGTCTCTCTCTCTCTCTCTGTCTCTCTCTCTCTGCTTTGCTCCACTGCGCTTTACATGGGATGGTCCACAACGCCTTTTTTGCATTCGTGTTCCTTGCTGCCTGTTCGTGCGCTATCCAGATGTGGAAAAAAGAAAGCGGAAGAAAGGTGTCCATGCCTATTTCTGTCTCTCTATCTGTGTCTGTGTCTCTCTCTCTGTCTTTCTCTGTTTCTCTGTCTCTCTATCTCTCTCTCTCTGTGTCTGTCTGTCTCTCTCCCTCATTCCCCTCTCTCTCTCTCCCTCTTTTCCTCTCCTTCTCACTTCAGTAGGCTTAGTCTTGGCCACAAAGTCATATTATTTTTGTCATTTTTTTCAATGTCGCAGCCGTCGAATTAATTCTTTTCCAACTCCTTGTTAATCTATTGACACAACCTCGCGATGCAGTCTCTACATGGAAGCTTTCTCCGTCAATTTTAACATTGTTTTCAATGCTGACGATGCAGAAAGTCGAAATGTTTTTTTTAAAGGAGCAAGGGAGAGAGAGAGAGGATGAGTAAGGAAAAGTTTGGAGAAGCATCTGCGGTGACCGGGAGAAGCTTCTAGAGCGTGGCTGAGTCATGTTTTGCTATTCTGAAATTCGTTTTCATCTCACTCAACCTCTCTATCTTTCAGATCTCTCTCTCTCTCTCTCTCGCTCTCTCGCTCTCTCGCTCTCTCTCTCTCTCCCCTGGGACCCACTCATGTCATTGCCCGTTTCGTTGCTTCTTGCACAGCGCGGTCGACTCAGCGGCCCGAGGCGTCATAACAGTCCTTCATGCTCTTTCGCTCCCTTGTTCTCAAGTTCTTTCTCTCTATCTTATCATCTCTATTTCTCTCTCACTCTCCCTTTTTCTCTCTCTCTCTCTCGCTCTCTCTCAGCTCTCCTTTTCCCAACTTCTTTTCGCGAGAGAGAGCAAGAGAGATAGAGAGAAGAGAGTGAGAGAAAAAGAGATAGAGAGAAGAGAGAGAGAGAGAAAAAGAGATAGAGAGAAGAGAGAGAGAGAAGAGAGAGAATGAATGAGTGAATCCCCCCTCCCTTGCTGTCCGCAGTTGCTTTCCCAGCCGAGTAAGAGAGAAGAATGAGCAGTTGTAATAGAAGAAGAAGAAGCAGCAGACTGATGACCGTATCATCTTTTATGACTCTTTTTTGCCTCCTTGAGCGGGGTGATAAACCCCGTTTACTCTCTTTCTCTATCTCTCTCCCTTTCTCTCTCTCTCTCTAACTCTCTCTCTCTATCTCTCTCTCCCTTTCTCTCTCTCTCTAACTCTCTCTCTATCTCTCTCTCCCTTTCTCTATCTCTCTCTCTGCTAATCCCTCTCCCATCTCATTCTCAGCGCTATTTTTTTTCTAACTCCTCCAATATGCTCTTTTGCCCTCGCACCGCACACTTTGCCATTTTTTATGCGTCCCCCGAGACCGATACCATCAAAGCTAGAAGAGACACTAGGCAAATAGGCTGGAGGAAGAGAGAGAGAGAGAGAGAGAGAGGAGAGAAAGAAGAGGGAGAGAGCGAGAGAAAGAGAGACAAAGAGAGAGAGAAAGAGAAGAGGAGGGAGAGGGCGAGAGAACGAGAGAGAAAAAGAAAGAGAGAAAGCAAGTGAGTGTAATGTAATGCACTTGGACGAGGGCGCTTCTTCATCTTCCTGCTTACTTGCTCCCTCCCCCCCCCCTCTTAGACTCTGGTTATTTCTCTCGGCCACTCTTTTTGTCGCTCGTTAGTTATCTCCTTCCTTTCCATGTCACAATGGGGGCCAGAAGAGAGAGAGAGAGAGAGAGAGAGAGAGAGAGAGAGAGAAAGGGAGAGAGAGAGTGAAAGCCAAGAGAGATTCCCAGAGAAGCAGAGATCGAGATGTCGCGATAAAGAAAGCTCGGAAAGAAGTAGCTTTCTCTCAGAGTGCAGCAGCAGCAGTAGCAGACGATAATGGATCACCCCCGTGCAGATTGCCCGATAGTGGGTTTGGGGGGAGGGGATGAGGAGGTGAGAGAGAGGAATGTTTTAGAGAGTGCAGAGAGAGCAGAGAGAGAGAGAGCAGAGCAGAGAGAGAGAGAGAGCAGAGAGAGAGTGAGCAGAGAGAGAGCAGGAGAGAGAGCAAAAGAGAGAGAGAGCAGAGAGAGAGAGCAAGAGAGAGAGAGGCAGAGAGAGAGAACAGAGAGAGACCATCAGTCTGCTTTCGCTTAGCACGCCCCGACCTCCGCGACCCACCCACCCAGTCCCGTCATTTTGTTTCCTTCCGCTATCGCTATCTCAATCGGCCATCCATCTCTTCTAAATGACTCTTCTCTCTCTCTCTCACTCTCTCTCTCTCTCCTTCCCTTTCTCTCTCTCTCTCCTTCCCTTCTCTCTCTCTCTCTCTCTCACTGTTCACCCTCTTTGAGTTGTCGCAGACCACTCGGCGACCAGTATCAGCAGCATGCATCTCTCCTTATCTCGCCCCTCCACTTTCTCTCTCTTTCTCTCACTCTCTCTCTCTCTCTCTCTCTTTCACCTCTCTCTCCTAATTTCATCTTTCTCCTCCTATTCTCTAAACTCTTCCCTTTCGCATTATCCTAATCATGTAAGATGTTCAACCATGCGAGCACAGCGCAACCGAGTAAGAAGGGGTCGTTGAGTACATCAGAGGGGGTCGACGGAGAGAGAGAGAGATAAAGAGAAAGAGAGAGAACGAGAGAGAGAAGATAGAGAGAGAGAGAGAAAGAGAAGGAAAGAGAGAGAATAGAGAGATAGACTAAAGCAGGCAAGCGATTTCAAGAGATGATTTACGCGTGCGTGCTCTTGCGTGAACGAAAGAGAAAGAGACATCGAGACACATTTACTGGCTTCCAAAACACAAGCTCTAACACCCTTCGGCTCGTTCTTTCTCTCTCCTCTCTCTCTCTCTCTCTCTCTCCTCTCTCTCTCTTCTCTCGCTCTTTCTCTCGCTCTTTCCCTCTCTCGCTCTTTTTCTCCTCCTCTTTCCCCGCTCTCTCCCTTCTCTCCTCTCTCTTCTCTTTTTCTCTGGCTCTCCCTATCTGATCTCTCTCTCTCTCTTACGCTCCTAGCACTCTGATCAGAGCGTGCTGTGCAAGCGGCGGCGGCCTGGCTAAAGGTGATATTCGAGAGCGATAAAAAGCGACAGAAGAGATTAGAGGAGATGGCGTGAAGGAAGCAGTGAGATAAGGAAATAGGAAGAGAGAGAAAGAGAAAGAGAGCGAGATAAGCAGAGAGATGAGAAAAGAAGAGAGCGACAGAGAGTGAGAGAAATAGAGAGGCAGAGATGGAAAGAAAGAGCGACTTATGATTGCCTACTCCTAGCGGAGTATCTATCTCGCCATGCTTATCGGACGTGGCCATCGCTGGCGATCCTATTCAACGTCAATGCTTTTGTTGCTGTCTCTCGCTCGCTCTCTCTCGCTCGCTCTCTCTCTCTCTATCGCCCTCTCTCTCCATCTCTCTCTCTCACTCGCCCTCTCTCTCATATCTCTCTCACTCTCGCCCTCTCTCGCCCTCTCTCTCTCTCCCATCCATCCTCCTTATCTCTCTTCTACCATCGAGAGAGTGTGACGACCACTCTGGCCGACTCTGCTTAGACTTCTTTCTCTTGCCCCGTTGTCTCTCTGTCATCTCTCATTACTCTCTCTCTCTCTCTCACCGAGAACTGCCAGAGGGCATTAAATTGTGCAATTTGTTCAAACATCACCCATGAACGTAACCGGTCTTCCTCATTCATTTCTGGTTTATCAGAGTGGAAATGATGAATCAAAATAGTATACATAATGTTACGATGACGACTGTCTTCCTTATTCCTGCAAGCTCTCTCTCTCTCTCTCTCTCTCTCTCTCTCTCTCTCTCTCT
>CALZFC010000094.1:0-61889 GCA_945643635.1 Allodiplogaster sudhausi | reverse complement strand
TGTCCATCAGCCGTGTTTATTGTCCATCTACCGTGTTTATTGTCCATCAGCCGTGTTTATTGTCCATCAGCCGTGTTTATTGTCCATCAGCCGTGTTTATTGTCCATCAGCCGTGTTATTGTCCATCTGCCGTGTTATTGTCCATCAGATGTGTTTATTGTCCATCAGCCGTGTTTATTGTCCATCAGCCGTGTTTATTGTCCATCAGCCGTGTTTATTGTCCATCAGCCGTGTTATTGTCCATCAGCCGTGTTTATTGTCCATCTGCCGTGTTTATTGTCCATCTGCCGTGTGTTATTGTCCATCAGCCGTGTTTATTGTCCATCAGCGTGTTTATTGTCCATCACGTGTTTATTGTCCATCAGCCGTGTTTATTGTCCATCAGCTCAGCCGTGTTTATTGTACATCAGCCGTGTTTATTGTCCATCAGCGTGTTTATTGTCCATCAGCCGTGTTTATTGTCCATCAGCCGTGTTTATTGTCCATCTGCCGTGTTAATTGTCCATCAGATGTGTTATTGTCCATCAGCTCAGCCGTGTTTATTGTCCATCAGCCGTGTTAATTGTCCATCAGCCGTGTTTATTGTCCATCAGCCGTGTTTTTGTCCATCTACCGTGTTTATTGTCCATCAGCCGTGTTTATTGTCCATCAGCTCAGCCGTGTTTATTGTACATCAGCCGTGTTTATTGTCCATCAGCCGTGTTATTGTCCATCAGCCGTGTTTATTGTCCATCTACCGTGTTTATTGTCCATCAGCCGTGTTTATTGTCCATCAGCCGTGTTTATTGTCCATCAGCCGTGTTTATTGTCCATCAGCCGTGTTTATTGTCCATCAGCCGTGTTTATTGTCCATCTGCCGTGTTAATGTCCATCAGATGTGTTTATTGTCCATCAGCTCAGCCGTGTTTATTGTGCATCAGCCGTGTCTATTTTCTCTCAGCCGTGTTGTTTTTTGTCCATCTACCGTGTTTATTGTCCATCAGCCGTGTCTATTTTCTCTCAGCCGTGTTTATTGTCCATCAGCCGTGTTTATTGTCCATCAGCCGTGTTATTGGATCAGCCGTGTTTATTGTCCATCAGCCGTGTTTATTGTCCATCTACCGTGTTTATTGTCCATCAGCGGTGTTTATTGTCCATCAGCCGTGTTTATTGTCCATCAGCCGTGTTAATTGTCCATCAGCCGTGTTAATTGTCCATAAGCCGTGTTTATTGTCCATCAGCCGTGTTTATTGTCCATCTGCCGTGTTTATTGTCCATCTGCCGTGTTAATTGTCCATCAGATGTGTTTATTGTCCATCAGCCGTGTTTATTGTCCATCAGCCGTGTTTATTGTCCATCAGCCGTGTTTTTGTCCATCAGCCCTGTTTATTGTCCATCAGCCGTGTTTATTGTCCATCAGCCGTGTTTATTGTCCATCAGCCGTGTTTATTGTCCATCAGCCGTGTCTATTTTCTCTCAGCCGTGTTTTTGTCCATCTACCGTGTTTATTGTCCATCAGCCGTGTCTATTTTCTCTCAGCCGTGTTTATTGTCCATCAGCCGTTTATTGTCCATCAGCCGTGTTTATTGTCCATCAGCCGTGTTTATTGTCCATCAGCCGTGTTTATTGTCCATCTACCGTGTTTATTGTCCATCAGCCGTGTTTATTGTCCATCAGCCGTGTTATTGTCCATCAGCCGTGTTTATTGTCCATCAGCCGTGTTTATTGTCCATCAGCCGTGTTTATTGTCCATCTGCCGTGTTAATTGTCCATCAGATGTGTTTATTGTCCATCAGCCGTGTTTATTGTCCATCAGCCGTGTTTATTGTCCATCAGCCGTGTTTATTGTCCATCAGCCGTGTTTATTGTCCATCACCGTGTTTATTGTGCATCAGCCGTGTCTATTTTCTCAGCCGTGTTTTTGTCCATCTACCGTGTTTATTGTCCATCAGCCGTGTCTATTTTCTCTCAGCCGTGTTTATTGTCCATCAGCCGTTTTATTGTCCATCAGCCGTGTTTATTGTGGATCAGCCGTGTTTATTGTCCATCAGCCGTGTTTATTGTCCATCTACCGTGTTATTGTCCATCAGCCGTGTTTATTGTCCATCAGCCGTGTTTATTGTCCATCAGCCGTGTTTATTGTCCATCAGCCGTGTTTATTGTCCATCAGCCGTGTTTATTGTCCATCTGCCGTGTTAATTGTCCATCAGATGTGTTTATTGTCCATCAGCCGTGTTTATTGTTTTTTTGTCCATCAGCCGTGTTTATTGTCCATCAGCCGTGTTTATTGTCCATCTGCCGTGTTAATGTCCATCAGATGTGTATTGTCCATCAGCTCAGCCGTGTTTATTGTGCATCAGCCGTGTCTATTTTCTCTCAGCCGTGTTTTTTGTCCATCTACCGTGTTTATTGTCCATCAGCCGTGTCTTATTTTCATCAGCCGTGTTTATTGTCCATCAGCCGTGTTTATTGTCCATCAGCCGTGTTTATTGTCCATCAGCCGTGTTTATTGTCCATCAGCGTGTTTATTGTCCATCTACCGTGTTTATTGTCCATCAGCCGTGTTTATTGTCCATCAGCCGTGTTTATTGTCCATCAGCCGTGTTTATTGTCCATCAGCCGTGTTAATTGTCCATCAGCCGTGTTTAATTGTCCATAAGCCGTGTTTATTGTCCATCAGCCGTGTTTATTGTCCATCTGCCGTGTTTATTGTCCATCAGCGTGTGTTAATGTCCATCAGATGTGTTATTGTCCATCAGCCGTGTTTATTGTCCATCTACCGTGTTTATTGTCCATCAGCCGTGTTTATTGTCCATCAGCTCAGCCGTGTTTATTGTACATCAGCCGTGTTTATTGTCCATCAGCCGTGTTTATTGTCCATCAGCCGTGTTATTGTCCATCTACCGGTTTATTGTCCATCAGCCGTGTTTATTGTCCATCAGCCGTGTTTATTGTCCATCAGCCGTGTTTATTGTCCATCAGCCGTGTTTATTGTCCATCTGCCGTGTTAATTGTCCATCAGATGTGTTTATTGTCCATCAGCTCAGCCGTGTTTATTGTCCATCAGCCGTGTTTATTGTCCATCAGCCGTGTTTATTGTCCATCAGCCGTGTTTTTTGTCCATCTACCGTGTTTATTGTCCATCAGCCGTGTTTATTGTCCATCAGCCGTGTTTATTGTCCATCAGCCGTGTTTATTGTCCATCAGCCGTGTTTATTGTCCATCTGCCGTGTTAATTGTCCATCAGATGTGTTTATTGTCCATCAGCCGTGTTTATTGTCCATCAGCCGTGTTTATTGTCCATCAGCCGTGTTATTGTCCATCAGCCGTGTTTATTGTCCATCAGCCGTGTTTATTGTCCATCTGCCGTGTTTATTGTCCATCTGCCGTGTTTAATGTCCATCAGCCGTGTTTATTGTCCATCAGCCGTGTTTATTGTCCATCTACCGTGTTTATTGTCCATCAGCCGTGTTTATTGTCCATCAGCTCAGCCGTGTTTATTGTACATCAGCCGTGTTTATTGTCCATCAGCCGTGTTTATTGTCCATCAGCCGTGTTATTGTCCATTTTTTATTGTCCATCAGCCGTGTTTATTGTCCATCTGCCGTGTTAATTGTCCATCAGATGTGTTTATTGTCCATCAGCTCAGCCGTGTTTATTGTCCATCAGCCGTGTTAATTGTCCATCAGCCGTGTTTATTGTCCATCACCCGTGTTTTTTGTCCATCTACGTGTTTATTGTCCATCAGCCGTGTTTATTGTCCATCAGCTCAGCCGTGTTTATTGTACATCAGCCGTGTTTATTGTCCATCAGCCGTGTTTATTGTCCATCAGCCGTGTTTATTGTCCATCTACCGTGTTTATTGTCCATCAGCCGTGTTTATTGTCCATCAGCCGTGTTTATTGTCCATCAGCCGTGTTTATTGTCCATCAGCCGTGTTTATTGTCCATCAGCCGTGTTTATTGTCCATCTGCCGTGTTAATTGTCCATCAGATGTGTTTATTGTCCATCAGCTCAGCCGTGTTTATTGTGCATCAGCCGTGTCTATTTTCTCTCAGCCGTGTTTTTTGTCCATCTACCGTGTTTATTGTCCATCAGCCGTGTTATTTTCTCTCAGCCGTGTTTATTGTCCATCAGCCGTGTTATTGTCCATCAGCCGTGTTTATTGTGATTCAGCCGTGTTATTGTCCATCAGCCGTGTTTATTGTCCATCTACCGTGTTTATTGTCCATCAGCGGTGTTTATTGTCCATCAGCCGTGTTTATTGTCCATCAGCCGTGTTAATTGTCCATCAGCCGTGTTAATTGTCCATAAGCCGTGTTTATTGTCCATCAGCCGTGTTTATTGTCCATCTGCCGTGTTTATTGTCCATCTGCCGTGTTAATTGTCCATCAGATGTGTTTATTGTCCATCAGCCGTGTTTATTGTCCATCAGCCGTGTTTATTGTCCATCAGCCGTGTTTATTGTCCATCAGCCGTGTTTTTTGTCCGTCAGCCCTGTTTATTGTCCATCAGCCATGTTTATTGTCCATCAGCCGTGTTTATTGTCCATCAGCCGTGTTTATTGTGCATCAGCCGTGTCTATTTTCTCTCAGCCGTGTTTTTGTCCATCTACCGTGTTTATTGCCCATCAGCCGTGTCTATTTTCTCTCAGCCGTGTTTATTGTCCATCAGCCGTTTTATTGTCCATCAGCCGTGTTTATTGTGGATCAGCCGTGTTTATTGTCCATCAGCCGTGTTTATTGTCCATCTACCGTGTTTATTGTCCATCAGCCGTGTTTATTGTCCATCAGCCGTGTTTATTGTCCATCAGCCGTGTTTATTGTCCATCAGCCGTGTTTATTGTCCATCAGCCGTGTTTATTGTCCATCTGCCGTGTTAATTGTCCATCAGCAGATGTGTTATTGTCCATCAGCCGTGTTTATTGTCCATCAGCCGTGTTTATTGTCCATCAGCCGTGTTTATTGTCCATCAGCCGTGTTTATTGTCCATCTACCGTGTTTATTGTCCATCTGCCGTGTTATTGTCCATCAGCATGTGTTTATTGTCCATCAGCCGTGTTTATTGTCCATCTACCGTGTTTATTGTCCATCAGCCGTGTTTATTGTCCATCAGCTCAGCCGTGTTTATTGTACATCAGCCGTGTTTATTGTCCATCAGCCGTGTTTATTGTCCATCTACCGTGTTTATTGTCCCTCAGCCGTGTTTATTGTCCATCAGCCGTGTTTATTGTCCATCAGCCGTGTTTATTGTCCATCAGCCGTGTTTATTGTCCATCTGCCGTGTTAATTGTCCATCAGATGTGTTATTGTCCATCAGCTCAGCCGTGTTTATTGTACATCAGCCGTGTTTATTGTCCATCAGCCGTGTTTATTGTCCATCAGCCGTGTTTATTGTCCATCTACCGTGTTTATTGTCCATCAGCCGTGTTTATTGTCCATCAGCCGTGTTTATTGTCCATCAGCCGTGTTTTGTTTGTCCATCAGCCGTGTTTATTGTCCATCTGCCGTGTTAATTGTCCATCAGATGTGTTTATTGTCCATCAGCTCAGCCGTGTTTATTGTGCATCAGCCGTGTTTATTTTCTCTCAGCCGTGTTTATTGTCCATCAGCCGTGTTTATTGTCCATCAGCCGTGTTTATTGTGGATCAGCCGTGTTTATTGTCCATCAGCCGTGTTTATTGTCCATCACCGTGTTTATTGTCCATCAGCCGTGTTTATTGTCCATCAGCCGTGTTTATTGTCCATCTGTCGTGTTAATTGTCCATCAGATGTGTTTATTGTCCATCAGCCGTGTTTATTGTCCATCAGCTCAGCCGTGTTTATTGTGCATCAGCCGTGTCTATTTTCTCTCAGCCGTGTTTTTTGTCCATCTACCGTGTTTATTGTCCATCAGCCGTGTCTATTTTCTCTCAGCCGTGTTTATTGTCCATCAGCGTGTTTATTGTCCATCAGCCGTGTTTATTGTGATTCAGCCGTGTTTATTGTCCATCAGCCGTGTTTATTGTCCATCTACCGTGTTTATTGTCCATCAGCGTGTTTATTGTCCATCAGCCGTGTTTATTGTCCATCAGCCGTGTTAATTGTCCATCAGCCGTGTTAATTGTCCATAAGCCGTGTTTATTGTCCATCAGCCGTGTTTATTGTCCATCTGCCGTGTTTATTGTCCATCTGCCGTGTTAATTGTCCATCAGATGTGTTTATTGTCCATCAGCCGTGTTTATTGTCCATCAGCCGTGTTTATTGTCCATCAGCCGTGTTTATTGTCCATCAGCCGTGTTTTTGTCCGTCAGCCCTGTTTATTGTCCATCAGCCATGTTTATTGTCCATCAGCCGTGTTTATTGTCCATCAGCCGTGTTTATTGTGCATCAGCCGTGTCTATTTTCTCTCAGCCGTGTTTTTGTCCATCTACCGTGTTTATTGCCCATCAGCCGTGTCTATTTTCTCTCAGCCGTGTTTATTGTCCATCAGCCGTTTTTATTGTCCATCAGCCGTGTTTATTGTGGATCAGCCGTGTTTATTGTCCATCAGCCGTGTTTATTGTCCATCTACCGTGTTATTGTCCATCAGCCGTGTTTATTGTCCATCAGCCGTGTTTATTGTCCATCAGCCGTGTTTATTGTCCATCAGCCGTGTTTATTGTCCATCAGCCGTGTTTATTGTCCATCTGCCGTGTTTATTGTCCATCAGCCGTGTTTATTGTCCATCAGCCGTGTTTATTGTCCATCAGCCGTGTTTATTGTCCATCAGCCGTGTTTATTGTCCATCAGCCGTGTTTATTGTCCATCTACCTGTTTTATTGTCCATCTGCCGTGTTATTGTCCATCAGATGTGTTTATTGTCCATCAGCCGTGTTTATTGTCCATCTACGTGTTTATTGTCCATCAGCCGTGTTTATTGTCCATCAGCTCGCCGTGTTTATTGTACATCAGCCGTGTTTATTGTCCATCAGCCGTGTTTATTGTCCATCTACCGTGTTTATTGTCCCTCAGCCGTGTTTATTGTCCATCAGCCGTGTTATTGTCCATCAGCCGTGTTTATTGTCCATCAGCCGTGTTTATTGTCCATCTGCCGTGTTAATTGTCCATCAGATGTGTTTATTGTCCATCAGCTCAGCCGTGTTTATTGTACATCAGCCGTGTTTATTGTCCATCAGCCGTGTTTATTGTCCATCAGCCGTGTTTATTGTCCATCTACCGTGTTTATTGTCCATCAGCCGTGTTTATTGTCCATCAGCCGTGTTTATTGTCCATCAGCCGTGTTTATTGTCCATCAGCCGTGTTTATTGTCCATCTGCCGTGTTAATTGTCCATCAGATGTGTTTATTGTCCATCAGCTCAGCCGTGTTTATTGTGCATCAGCCGTGTCTATTTTCTCTCAGCCGTGTTTATTGTCCATCAGCCGTGTTTATTGTCCATCAGCCGTGTTTATTGTGGATCAGCCGTGTTTATTGTCCATCAGCCGTGTTTATTGTCCATCTACCGTGTTTATTGTCCATCAGCCGTGTTTATTGTCCATCAGCCGTGTTTATTGTCCATCTGCCGTGATATTGTCCATCAGATGTGTTTATTGTCCATCAGCCGTGTTTATTGTCCATCAGCCGTGTTTATTGTCCATCAGCCGTGTTTATTGTGGATCAGCCGTGTTTATTGTCCATCAGCCGTGTTTATTGTCCATCTACCGTGTTTATTGTCCATCAGCCGTGTTTATTGTCCATCAGCCGTGTTTATTGTCCATCTCGTCGTGTTAATTGTCCATCAGATGTGTTTATTGTCCATCAGCCGTGTTTATTGTCCATCAGCCGTGTTTATTGTCCATCAGCCGTGTTTATTGTCCATCAGCCGTGTTTATTGTCCATCTACCGTGTTTATTGTCCATCAGCCGTGTTTATTGTCCATCAGCCGTGTTTATTGTCCATCAGCCGTGTTTATTGTCCATCTGCCGTGTTTATTGTCCATCTGCCGTGTTTATTGTCCATCAGATGTGTTTATTGTCCATCAGCCGTGTTTATTGTCCATCAGCCGTGTTATTGTCCATCAGCCGTGTTTATTGTCCATCAGCCGTGTTTATTGTCCATCTGCCGTGTTAATTGTCCATCAGCCGTGTTTATTGTCTATCAGCCGTGTTTATTGTCCATCAGCCGTGTTTATTGTCCATCAGCCGTGTTTATTGTCCATCAGCCGTGTTATTGTCCATCAGCCGTGTTAATTGTCCATCAGCCGTGTTTATTGTCCATCAGCCGTGTTTATTGTCCATCAGCCGTGTTTTTTGTCCATCACCGTGTTTATTGTCCATCAGCCGTGTTTATTGTCCATCAGCTCAGCCGTGTTTATTGTCCATCAGCCGTGTTATTGTCCATCTGCCGTGTTTATTGTCCATCAGCCGTGTTTATTGTCCATCTACCGTGTTTATTGTCCATCAGCCGTGTTTATTGTCCATCAGCCGTGTTTATTGTCCATCAGCCGTGTTTATTGTCCATCAGCCGTGTTTATTGTCCATCAGCCGTGTTTATTGTCCATCTGCCGTGTTAATTGTCCATCAGATGTGTTTATTGTCCATCAGCTCAGCCGTGTTTATTGTGCATCAGCCGTGTCTATTTTCTCTCAGCCGTGTTTTTTGTCCATCTACCGTGTTTATTGTCCATCAGCCGTGTCTATTTTCTCTCAGCCGTGTTTATTGTCCATCAGCCGTGTTTATTGTCCATCAGCCGTGTTTATTGTGGGTCAGCCGTGTTTATTGTCCATCAGCCGTGTTTATTGTCCATCTACCGTGTTTATTGTCCATCAGCCGTGTTTATTGTCCATCAGCCGTGTTTATTGTCCATCAGCCGTGTTTATTGTCCATCAGCCGTGTTAATTGTCCATCAGCCGTGTTAATTGTCCATCAGCCGTGTTTATTGTCCATCAGCCGTGTTTATTGTCCATCAGCCGTGTTTATTGTCCATCTGCCGTGTTAATTGTCCATCAGATGTGTTTATTGTCCATCAGCTCAGCCGTGTTTATTGTACATCAGCCGTGTTTATTGTCCATCAGCCGTGTTTATTGTCCATCAGCCGTGTTTATTGTCCATCACCGTGTTTATTGTCCATCAGCCGTGTTTATTGTCCATCAGCCGTGTTTATTGTCCATCAGCCGTGTTTATTGTCCATCAGCCGTGTTTATTGTCCATCTGCCGTGTTAATTGTCCATCAGATGTGTTATTGTCCATCAGCTCAGCCGTGTTTATTGTCCATCAGCCGTGTTATTTTCTCAGCCGTGTTTATTGTCCATCAGCCGTGTTTATTGTCCATCAGCCGTGTTTATTGTGGATCAGCCGTGTTTATTGTCCATCAGCCGTGTTTATTGTCCATCTACCGTGTTTATTGTCCATCAGCCGTGTTTATTGTCCATCAGCCGTGTTTATTGTCCATCTGTCGTGTTTATTGTCCATCAGCCGTGTTTATTGTCCATCAGCCGTGTTTATTGTCCATCAGCCGTGTTTATTGTCCATCAGCCGTGTTTATTGTGGATCAGCCGTGTTTATTGTCCATCAGCCGTGTTTATTGTCCATCTACCGTGTTTATTGTCCATCAGCCGTGTTTATTGTCCATCAGCCGTGTTTATTGTCCATCTGCCGTGTTAATTGTCCATCAGATGTGTTTATTGTCCATCAGCCGTGTTTATTGTCCATCAGCCGTGTTTATTGTCCATCAGCCGTGTTTATTGTCCATCAGCCGTGTTTATTGTCCATCACCGTGTTTATTGTCCATCAGCCGTGTTTATTGTCCATCAGCCGTGTTTATTGTCCATCAGCCGTGTTTATTGTCCATCTGCCGTGTTTATTGTCCATCTGCCGTGTTTATTGTCCATCAGATGTGTTTATTGTCCATCAGCCGTGTTTATTGTCCATCAGCCGTGTTTATTGTCCATCAGCCGTGTTTATTGTCCATCAGCCGTGTTTATTGTCCATCAGCCGTGTTATTGTCCATCAGCCGTGTTTATTGTCCATCAGCCGTGTTTATTGTCCATCAGCCGTGTTTATTGTCCATCAGCCGTGTTTATTGTCCATCAGCCGTGTTTATTGTCCATCAGCCGTGTTAATTGTCCATCAGCCGTGTTTATTGTCCATCAGCCGTGTTTATTGTCCATCAGCCGTGTTTTTGTCCATCTACCGTGTTTATTGTCCATCAGCCGTGTTTATTGTCCATCAGCTCAGCCGTGTTTATTGTCCATCAGCCGTGTTTATTGTCCATCAGCCGTGTTTATTGTCCATCAGCCGTGTTTATTGTCCATCTACCGTGTTTATTGTCCATCAGCCGTGTTTATTGTCCATCAGCCGTGTTTATTGTCCATCAGCCGTGTTTATTGTCCATCAGCCGTGTTTATTGTCCATCAGCCGTGTTTATTGTCCATCTGCCGTGTTAATTGTCCATCAGATGTGTTTATTGTCCATCAGCTCAGCCGTGTTTATTGTGCATCAGCCGTGTCTATTTTCTCTCAGCCGTGTTTTTTGTCCATCTACCGTGTTTATTGTCCATCAGCCGTGTCTATTTTCTCTCAGCCGTGTTTATTGTCCATCAGCCGTGTTTATTGTCCATCAGCCGTGTTTATTGTGGGTCAGCCGTGTTTATTGTCCATCAGCCGTGTTTATTGTCCATCTACCGTGTTTATTGTCCATCAGCCGTGTTTATTGTCCATCAGCCGTGTTTATTGTCCATCAGCCGTGTTTATTGTCCATCAGCCGTGTTTATTGTCCATCAGCCGTGTTAATTGTCCATAAGCCGTGTTTATTGTCCATCAGCCGTGTTTATTGTCCATCTGCCGTGTTTATTGTCCATCTGCCGTGTTAATTGTCCATCAGATGTGTTTATTGTCCATCAGCCGTGTTTATTGTCCATCAGCCGTGTTTATTGTCCATCAGCCGTGTTTATTGTCCATCAGCCGTGTTTTTTGTCCATCAGCCGTGTTTATTGTCCATCAGCCATGTTTATTGTCCATCAGCCGTGTTTATTGTCCATCAGCCGTGTTTATTGTGCATCAGCCGTGTCTATTTTCTCTCAGCCGTGTTTTTGTCCATCTACCGTGTTTATTGTCCATCAGCCGTGTCTATTTTCTCTCAGCCGTGTTTATTGTCCATCAGCCGTGTTATTGTCCATCAGCCGTGTTTATTGTCCATCAGCCGTGTTTATTGTCCATCTGCCGTGTTTATTGTCCATCTGCCGTGTTAATTGTCCATCAGCCGTGTTTATTGTCCATCAGCCGTGTTTATTGTCCATCAGCCGTGTTTATTGTCCATCAGCCGTGTTTATTGTCCATCAGCCGTGTTTTTTGTCCATCAGCCGTGTTTATTGTCCATCAGCCGTGTTTATTGTCCATCAGCCGTGTTTATTGTCCATCAGCCGTGTTTATTGTCCATCAGCCGTGTTTATTGTCCATCTACCGTGTTTATTGTCCATCAGCCGTGTTTATTGTCCATCAGCCGTGTTTATTGTCCATCACCGTGTTTATTGTCCATCAGCCGTGTTTATTGTCCATCAGCCGTGTTTATTGTCCATCAGCCGTGTTTTTTGTCCATCAGCCGTGTTTATTGTCCATCAGCCGTGTTTATTGTCCATCAGCCGTGTTTATTGTGCATCAGCCGTGTTTATTTTCTCTCAGCCGTGTTTTTTGTCCATCTACCGTGTTTATTGTCCATCAGCCGTGTCTATTTTCTCTCAGCCGTGTTTATTGTCCATCAGCCGTGTTTATTGTCCATCAGCCGTGTTTATTGTCCATCAGCCGTGTTTATTGTCCATCAGCCGTGTTTATTGTCCATCAGCCGTGTTTATTGTCCATCAGCCGTGTTTATTGTCCATCAGCCGTGTTTATTGTCCATCTGCCGTGTTTAATTGTCCATCAGATGTGTTTATTGTCCATCAGCTCAGCCGTGTTTATTGTCCATCAGCCGTGTTTATTGTTCCTCAGCCGTGTTTTTTGTCCATCTACCGTGTTTATTGTCCATCAGCCGTGTCTATTTCCTCAGCCGTGTTTATTGTCCATCAGCCGTGTTTATTGTCCATCAGCCGTGTTTATTGTCCATCAGCCGTGTTTATTGTCCATCAGCCGTGTTTATTGTCCATCTACCGTGTTTATTGTCCATCAGCCGTGTTTATTGTCCATCAGCCGTGTTTATTGTCCATCTGCCGTGTTTATTGTCCATCAGCCGTGTTTATTGTCCATCAGCCGTGTTTATTGTCCATCAGCCGTGTTTATTGTCCATCAGCCGTGTTTATTGTGATCAGCCGTGTTTATTGTCCATCAGCCGTGTTTATTGTCCATCTACCGTGTTTATTGTCCATCAGCCGTGTTTATTGTCCATCAGCCGTGTTTATTGTCCATCAGCCGTGTTATTGTCCATCAGCCGTGTTTATTGTCCATCAGCCGTGTTTATTGTCCATCAGCCGTGTTTATTGTCCATCAGCCGTGTTTATTGTCCATCAGCCGTGTTTATTGTCCATCTACCGTGTTTATTGTCCATCAGCCGTGTTTATTGTCCATCAGCCGTGTTTATTGTCCATCAGCCGTGTTTATTGTCCATCAGCCGTGTTTATTGTCCATCAGCCGTGTTTATTGTCCATCAGATGTGTTTATTGTCCATCAGCCGTGTTTATTGTCCATCAGCCGTGTTTATTGTCCATCAGCCGTGTTTATTGTCCATCAGCCGTGTTTATTGTCCATCTGCCGTGTTAATTGTCCATCAGATGTGTTTATTGTCTATCAGCCGTGTTTATTGTCCATCAGCCGTGTTTATTGTCCATCAGCCGTGTTTATTGTCCATCAGCCGTGTTAATTGTCCATCAGCCGTGTTTATTGTCCATCAGCCGTGTTTATTGTCCATCAGCCGTGTTTATTGTCCATCAGCCGTGTTTTTTGTCCATCTACCGTGTTTATTGTCCATCAGCCGTGTTTATTGTCCATCAGCTCAGCCGTGTTTATTGTCCATCAGCCGTGTTTATTGTCCATCAGCCGTGTTTATTGTCCATCAGCCGTGTTTATTGTCCATCTACCGTGTTTATTGTCCATCAGCCGTGTTTATTGTCCATCAGCCGTGTTTATTGTCCATCAGCCGTGTTTATTGTCCATCAGCCGTGTTTATTGTCCATCAGCCGTGTTTATTGTCCATCTGCCGTGTTAATTGTCCATCAGATGTGTTTATTGTCCATCAGCTCAGCCGTGTTTATTGTGCATCAGCCGTGTTATTTTCTCTCAGCCGTGTTTTTTGTCCATCTACCGTGTTTATTGTCCATCAGCCGTGTCTATTTTCTCTCAGCCGTGTTTATTGTCCATCAGCCGTGTTTATTGTCCATCAGCCGTGTTTATTGTGGGTCAGCCGTGTTTATTGTCCATCAGCCGTGTTTATTGTCCATCTACCGTGTTTATTGTCCATCAGCCGTGTTTATTGTCCATCAGCCGTGTTTATTGTCCATCAGCCGTGTTTATTGTCCATCAGCCGTGTTATTGTCCATCAGCCGTGTTAATGTCCATAAGCCGTGTTTATTGTCCATCAGCCGTGTTTATTGTCCATCTGCCGTGTTTATTGTCCATCTGCCGTGTTTATTGTCCATCAGATGTGTTTATTGTCCATCAGCCGTGTTTATTGTCCATCAGCCGTGTTTATTGTCCATCAGCCGTGTTTATTGTCCATCAGCCGTGTTTTTTGTCCATCAGCCCTGTTTATTGTCCATCAGCCGTGTTTATTGTCCATCAGCCGTGTTTATTGTCCATCAGCCGTGTTTATTGTCCATCAGCCGTGTTTATTTTCTCTCAGCCGTGTTTTTGTCCATCTACCGTGTTTATTGTCCATCAGCCGTGTCTATTTTCTCTCAGCCGTGTTTATTGTCCATCAGCCGTGTAAATTGTCCATCAGCCGTGTTTATTGTCCATCAGCCGTGTTTATTGTCCATCTGCCGTGTTTATTGTCCATCTGCCGTGTTATTGTCCATCAGATGTGTTTATTGTCCATCAGCCGTGTTTATTGTCCATCAGCCGTGTTTATTGTCCATCAGCCGTGTTTATTGTCCATCAGCCGTGTTTTTTGTCCATCAGCCCTGTTTATTGTCCATCAGCCGTGTTTATTGTCCATCAGCCGTGTTTATTGTCCATCAGCCGTGTTTATTGTCCATCAGCCGTGTTTATTGTCCATCTACCGTGTTTATTGTCCATCAGCCGTTTATTGTCCATCAGCCGTGTTTATTGTCCATCACCCGTGTTTATTGTCCATCAGCCGTGTTTATTGTCCATCACCCGTGTTTATTGTCCATCAGCCGTGTTTTTTGTCCATCAGCCCTGTTTATTGTCCATCAGCCGTGTTTATTGTCCATCAGCCGTGTTTATTGTCCATCAGCCGTGTTTATTTTCTCTCAGCCGTGTTTTTTGTCCATCTACCGTGTTTATTGTCCATCAGCCGTGTCTATTTTCTCTCAGCCGTGTTTATTGTCCATCAGCCGTGTTTATTGTCCATCAGCCGTGTTTATTGTCCATCAGCCGTGTTTATTGTCCATCAGCCGTGTTTATTGTCCATCAGCCGTGTTTATTGTCCATCAGCCGTGTTTATTGTCCATCAGCCGTGTTTATTGTCCATCAGCCGTGTTAATTGTCCATCAGCCGTGTTTATTGTCCATCAGCTCAGCCGTGTTTATTGTCATCAGCCGTGTTTATTGTCCATCAGCCGTGTTATTTTCTCTCAGCCGTGTTTATTGTCCATCAGCCGTGTTTATTGTCCATCAGCCGTGTTTATTGTGATTCAGCCGTGTTTATTGTCCATCAGCCGTGTTTATTGTCCATCACCGTGTTTATTGTCCATCAGCCGTGTTTATTGTCCATCAGCCGTGTTTATTGTCCATCAGCCGTGTTAATTGTCCATCAGCCGTGTTAATTGTCCATCAGCCGTGTTTATTGTCCATCAGCCGTGTTTATTGTCCATCAGCCGTGTTTATTGTCATTCAGCCGTGTTTATTGTCCATCAGCCGTGTTTATTGTCCATCTACCGTGTTTATTGTCCATCAGCGGTGTTTATTGTCCATCAGCCGTGTTTATTGTCCATCAGCCGTGTTAATTGTCCATCAGCCGTGTTTATTGTCCATCAGCCGTGTTTATTGTCCATCAGCCGTGTTTATTGTCCATCTGCCGTGTTAATTGTCCATCAGATGTGTTTATTGTCCATCAGCCGTGTTTATTGTCCATCAGCCGTGTTTATTGTCCATCAGCCGTGTTTATTGTCCATCAGCCGTGTTTTTGTCCGTCAGCCGTGTTTATTGTCCATCAGCCATGTTTATTGTCCATCAGCCGTGTTTATTGTCCATCAGCCGTGTTTATTGTGCATCAGCCGTGTTTATTTTCTCTCAGCCGTGTTTTGTCCATCTACCGTGTTTATTGTCCATCAGCCGTGTCTATTTTCTCTCAGCCGTGTTTATTGTCCATCAGCCGTTTTTATTGTCCATCAGCCGTGTTTATTGTGGATCAGCCGTGTTTATTGTCCATCAGCCGTGTTTATTGTCCATCTACCGTGTTTATTGTCCATCAGCCGTGTTTATTGTCCATCAGCCGTGTTTATTGTCCATCAGCCGTGTTTATTGTCCATCAGCCGTGTTTATTGTCCATCAGCCGTGTTTATTGTCCATCTGCCGTGTTAATTGTCCATCAGATGTGTTTATTGTCCATCAGCCGTGTTTATTGTCCATCAGCCGTGTTTATTGTCCATCAGCCGTGTTTATTGTCCATCAGCCGTGTTTATTGTCCATCTACCGTGTTTATTGTCCATCTGCCGTGTTAATTGTCCATCAGCCGTGTTTATTGTCCATCAGCCGTGTTTATTGTCCATCTACCGTGTTTATTGTCCATCAGCCGTGTTTATTGTCCATCAGCTCAGCGTGTTTATTGTACATCAGCCGTGTTTATTGTCCATCAGCCGTGTTTATTGTCCATCAGCCGTGTTTATTGTCCATCACCGTGTTTATTGTCCATCAGCCGTGTTTATTGTCCATCAGCCGTGTTTATTGTCCATCAGCCGTGTTTATTGTCCATCAGCCGTGTTTATTGTCCATCAGCCGTGTTAATTGTCCATCAGCCGTGTTTATTGTCCATCAGCCGTGTTTATTGTCCATCTACCGTGTTTATTGTCCATCAGCCGTGTTTATTGTCCATCAGCCGTGTTTATTGTCCATCAGCCGTGTTTATTGTCCATCAGCCGTGTTTATTGTCCATCTGCCGTGTTAATTGTCCATCAGAGTGTTTATTGTCCATCAGCTCAGCCGTGTTTATTGTGCATCAGCCGTGTCTATTTTCTCTCAGCCGTGTTTATTGTCCATCAGCCGTGTTTATTGTCCATCAGCCGTGTTTATTGTCCATCAGCCGTGTTATTGTCCATCAGCCGTGTTTATTGTCCATCAGCTCAGCCGTGTTTATTGTCCATCAGCCGTGTCTATTTCCATCAGCCGTGTTTATTGTCCATCAGCCGTGTTTATTGTCCATCAGCCGTGTTTATTGTCCATCAGCCGTGTTTATTGTCCATCAGCCGTGTTTATTGTCCATCTACCGTGTTTATTGTCCATCAGCCGTGTTTATTGTCCATCAGCCGTGTTTATTGTCCATCAGCCGTGTTATTGTCCATCAGCCGTGTTTATTGTCCATCAGCCGTGTTTATTGTCCATCAGCCGTGTTTATTGTCCATCAGCCGTGTTTATTGTCCATCTACCGTGTTTATTGTCCATCAGCCGTGTTTATTGTCCATCAGCCGTGTTTATTGTCCATCAGCCGTGTTTATTGTCCATCTGCCGTGTTTATTGTCCATCTGCCGTGTTTATTGTCCATCAGATGTGTTTATTGTCCATCAGCCGTGTTTATTGTCCATCAGCCGTGTTTATTGTCCATCAGCCGTGTTTATTGTCCATCAGCCGTGTTTATTGTCCATCTGCCGTGTTAATTGTCCATCAGCCGTGTTTATTGTCCATCAGCCGTGTTTATTGTCCATCAGCCGTGTTTATTGTCCATCAGCCGTGTTTATTGTCCATCAGCCGTGTTTATTGTCCATCAGCCGTGTTTATTGTCCATCAGCCGTGTTTATTGTCCATCAGCCGTGTTTATTGTCCATCAGCCGTGTTTTTTGTCCATCTACCGTGTTTATTGTCCATCAGCCGTGTTTATTGTCCATCAGCTCAGCCGTGTTTATTGTACATCAGCCGTGTTTATTGTCCATCAGCCGTGTTTATTGTCCATCAGCCGTGTTTATTGTCCATCTACCGTGTTTATTGTCCATCAGCCGTGTTTATTGTCCATCAGCCGTGTTTATTGTCCATCAGCCGTGTTTATTGTCCATCAGCCGTGTTTATTGTCCATCAGCCGTGTTTATTGTCCATCTGCCGTGTTAATTGTCCATCAGATGTGTTTATTGTCCATCAGCTCAGCCGTGTTTATTGTGCATCAGCCGTGTCTATTTTCTCTCAGCCGTGTTTTTTGTCCATCTACCGTGTTTATTGTCCATCAGCCGTGTCTATTTTCTCTCAGCCGTGTTTATTGTCCATCAGCCGTGTTTATTGTCCATCAGCCGTGTTTATTGTCCATCAGCCGTGTTTATTGTCCATCAGCCGTGTTTATTGTCCATCTACCGTGTTTATTGTCCATCAGCCGTGTTTATTGTCCATCAGCCGTGTTTATTGTCCATCAGCCGTGTTTATTGTCCATCAGCCGTGTTAATTGTCCATCAGCCGTGTTAATTGTCCATAAGCCGTGTTTATTGTCCATCAGCCGTGTTTATTGTCCATCTGCCGTGTTTATTGTCCATCTGCCGTGTTAATTGTCCATCAGATGTGTTTATTGTCCATCAGCCGTGTTTATTGTCCATCAGCCGTGTTTATTGTCCATCAGCCGTGTTTATTGTCCATCAGCCGTGTTTTTGTCCGTCAGCCCTGTTTATTGTCCATCAGCCATGTTTATTGTCCATCAGCCGTGTTTATTGTCCATCAGCCGTGTTTATTGTGCATCAGCCGTGTCTATTTTCTCTCAGCCGTGTTTTTGTCCATCTACCGTGTTTATTGCCCATCAGCCGTGTCTATTTTCTCTCAGCCGTGTTTATTGTCCATCAGCCGTGTAAATTGTCCATCAGCCGTGTTTATTGTCCATCAGCCGTGTTTATTGTCCATCTGCCGTGTTTATTGTCCATCTGCCGTGTTAATTGTCCATCAGATGTGTTTATTGTCCATCAGCCGTGTTTATTGTCCATCAGCCGTGTTTATTGTCCATCAGCCGTGTTTATTGTCCATCAGCCGTGTTTATTGTCCATCAGCCGTGTTTATTGTCCATCTACCGTGTTTATTGTCCATCAGCCGTGTTTATTGTCCATCAGCCGTGTTTATTGTCCATCAGCCGTGTTTATTGTCCATCAGCCGTGTTTATTGTCCATCAGCCGTGTTTATTGTCCATCACCGTGTTTATTGTCCATCAGCCGTGTTTTTTGTCCATCAGCCCTGTTTATTGTCCATCAGCCGTGTTTATTGTCCATCAGCCGTGTTTATTGTCCATCAGCCGTGTCTATTTTCTCTCAGCCGTGTTTTTTGTCCATCTACCGTGTTTATTGTCCATCAGCCGTGTTATTTTCTCTCAGCCGTGTTTATTGTCCATCAGCCGTGTTTATTGTCCATCAGCCGTGTTTATTGTCCATCAGCCGTGTTTATTGTCCATCTACCGTGTTTATTGTCCATCAGCCGTGTTTATTGTCCATCAGCCGTGTTTAATTGTCCATCAGCCGTGTTTATTGTCCATCAGCCGTGTTTATTGTCCATCAGCCGTGTTTATTGTCCATCAGCCGTGTTTATTGTCCATCAGCCGTGTTTATTGTCCATCTACCGTGTTTATTGTCCATCAGCCGTGTTTATTGTCCATCAGCCGTGTTTATTGTCCATCAGCCGTGTTTATTGTCCATCAGCCGTGTTTATTGTCCATCAGCCGTGTTTATTGTCCATCTGCCGTGTTAATTGTCCATCAGATGTGTTTATTGTCCATCAGCTCAGCCGTGTTTATTGTGCATCAGCCGTGTCTATTTTCTCTCAGCCGTGTTTTTTGTCCATCTACCGTGTTTATTGTCCATCAGCCGTGTCTATTTTCTCTCAGCCGTGTTTATTGTCCATCAGCCGTGTTTATTGTCCATCAGCCGTGTTTATTGTCCATCAGCCGTGTTTATTGTCCATCAGCCGTGTTTTTTGTCCATCAGCCTGTTTATTGTCCATCAGCCGTGTTTATTGTCCATCAGCCGTGTTTATTGTCCATCAGCCGTGTTTATTGTGCATCAGCCGTGTTTATTTTCTCTCAGCCGTGTTTTTGTCCATCTACCGTGTTTATTGTCCATCAGCCGTGTTATTTTCTCTCAGCCGTGTTTATTGTCCATCAGCCGTGTTTATTGTCCATCAGCCGTGTTTATTGTCCATCAGCCGTGTTTATTGTCCATCAGCCGTGTTTATTGTCCATCTACCGTGTTTATTGTCCATCAGCCGTGTTTATTGTCCATCAGCCGTGTTTATTGTCCATCAGCCGTGTTTATTGTCCATCAGCCGTGTTAATTGTCCATCAGCCGTGTTTATTGTCCATCAGCCGTGTTTATTGTCCATCAGCCGTGTTTATTGTCCATCAGCCGTGTTTATTGTCCATCAGCCGTGTTAATTGTCCATCAGCCGTGTTTATTGTCCATCAGCCGTGTTTATTGTCCATCAGCCGTGTTTATTGTCCATCAGCCGTGTTTATTGTCCATCAGCCGTGTTTATTGTCCATCAGCCGTGTTTATTGTGGATCAGCCGTGTTTATTGTCCATCAGCCGTGTTTATTGTCCATCAGCCGTGTTTATTGTCCATCAGCCGTGTTTATTGTCCATCAGCCGTGTTTTTTGTCCATCAGCCGTGTTTATTGTCCATCAGCCGTGTTTATTGTCCATCAGCCGTGTTTATTGTCCATCAGCCGTGTTTATTGTCCATCAGCCGTGTTTATTGTCCATCAGCCGTGTTTTTGTCCATCTACCGTGTTTATTGTCCATCAGCCGTGTTTATTGTCCTCAGCCGTGTTTATTGTCCATCAGCCGTGTTTATTGTCCATCAGCCGTGTTTATTGTCCATCACCGTGTTTATTGTCCATCAGCCGTGTTTATTGTCCATCAGCCGTGTTTATTGTCCATCAGCCGTGTTTATTGTCCATCAGCCGTGTTTATTGTCCATCAGCCGTGTTTATTGTCCATCTGCCGTGTTAATTGTCCATCAGATGTGTTTATTGTCCATCAGCTCAGCCGTGTTTATTGTGCATCAGCCGTGTCTATTTTCTCTCAGCCGTGTTTTTTGTCCATCTACCGTGTTTATTGTCCATCAGCCGTGTCTATTTTCTCTCAGCCGTGTTTATTGTCCATCAGCCGTGTTTATTGTCCATCAGCCGTGTTTATTGTGGGTCAGCCGTGTTTATTGTCCATCAGCCGTGTTTATTGTCCATCTACCGTGTTTATTGTCCATCAGCCGTGTTTATTGTCCATCAGCCGTGTTTATTGTCCATCAGCCGTGTTTATTGTCCATCAGCCGTGTTAATTGTCCATCAGCCGTGTTAATTGTCCATAAGCCGTGTTTATTGTCCATCAGCCGTGTTTATTGTCCATCTGCCGTGTTTATTGTCCATCTGCCGTGTTAATTGTCCATCAGATGTGTTTATTGTCCATCAGCCGTGTTTATTGTCCATCAGCCGTGTTTATTGTCCATCAGCCGTGTTTATTGTCCATCAGCCGTGTTTTTTGTCCGTCAGCCCTGTTTATTGTCCATCAGCCATGTTTATTGTCCATCAGCCGTGTTTATTGTCCATCAGCCGTGTTTATTGTGCATCAGCCGTGTCTATTTTCTCTCAGCCGTGTTTTTGTCCATCTACCGTGTTTATTGCCCATCAGCCGTGTCTATTTTCTCTCAGCCGTGTTTATTGTCCATCAGCCGTGTAAATTGTCCATCAGCCGTGTTTATTGTCCATCAGCCGTGTTTATTGTCCATCAGCCGTGTTTATTGTCCATCTGCCGTGTTAATTGTCCATCAGATGTGTTTATTGTCCATCAGCCGTGTTTATTGTCCATCAGCCGTGTTTATTGTCCATCAGCCGTGTTATTGTCCATCAGCCGTGTTTTTTGTCCATCAGCCGTGTTTATTGTCCATCAGCCGTGTTTATTGTCCATCAGCCGTGTTTATTGTGCATCAGCCGTGTTTATTGTCCATCAGCCGTGTTTATTGTCCATCTACCGTGTTTATTGTCCATCAGCCGTGTTTATTGTCCATCAGCCGTGTTTATTGTCCATCAGCCGTGTTTATTGTCCATCACCCGTGTTTATTGTCCATCAGCCGTGTTTATTGTCCATCAGCCGTGTTTATTGTCCATCAGCCGTGTTTTTTGTCCATCAGCCCTGTTTATTGTCCATCAGCCGTGTTTATTGTCCATCAGACGTGTTTATTGTGCATCAGCCGTGTCTATTTTCTCTCAGCCGTGTTTTTTGTCCATCTACCGTGTTTATTGTCCATCAGCCGTGTCTATTTTCTCTCAGCCGTGTTTATTGTCCATCAGCCGTGTTTATTGTCCATCAGCCGTGTTTATTGTCCATCAGCCGTGTTTATTGTCCATCTACCGTGTTTATTGTCCATCAGCCGTGTTTATTGTCCATCAGCCGTGTTATTGTCCATCAGCCGTGTTTATTGTCCATCAGCCGTGTTTATTGTCCATCAGCCGTGTTTATTGTCCATCAGCCGTGTTTATTGTCCATCAGCCGTGTTTATTGTCCATCTACCGTGTTTATTGTCCATCAGCCGTGTTTATTGTCCATCAGCCGTGTTTATTGTCCATCAGCCGTGTTTATTGTCCATCAGCCGTGTTTATTGTCCATCAGCCGTGTTTATTGTCCATCTGCCGTGTTTATTGTCCATCAGCCGTGTTTATTGTCCATCAGCTCAGCCGTGTTTATTGTCCATCAGCCGTGTTTTTGTCCATCTACCGTGTTTATTGTCCATCAGCCGTGTTTATTTTCTCTCAGCCGTGTTTATTGTCCATCAGCCGTGTTTATTGTCCATCAGCCGTGTTTATTGTCCATCAGCCGTGTTTATTGTCCATCAGCCGTGTTTTTTGTCCATCAGCCGTGTTTATTGTCCATCAGCCGTGTTTATTGTCCATCAGCCGTGTTTATTGTCCATCAGCCGTGTTTATTGTCCATCAGCCGTGTTTATTTTCTCTCAGCCGTGTTTTTGTCCATCTACCGTGTTTATTGTCCATCAGCCGTGTTTATTTCTCTCAGCCGTGTTTATTGTCCATCAGCCGTGTTTATTGTCCATCAGCCGTGTTTATTGTCCATCAGCCGTGTTTATTGTCCATCAGCCGTGTTTATTGTCCATCTACCGTGTTTATTGTCCATCAGCCGTGTTTATTGTCCATCAGCCGTGTTTATTGTCCATCAGCCGTGTTTATTGTCCATCAGCCGTGTTTATTGTCCATCAGCCGTGTTTATTGTCCATCAGCCGTGTTTATTGTCCATCAGCCGTGTTTATTGTCCATCTGCCGTGTTTATTGTCCATCTGCCGTGTTAATTGTCCATCAGATGTGTTTATTGTCCATCAGCCGTGTTTATTGTCCATCAGCCGTGTTTATTGTCCATCAGCCGTGTTTATTGTCCATCAGCCGTGTTTATTGTCCATCAGCCGTGTTATTGTCCATCAGCCGTGTTTATTGTCCATCAGCCGTGTTTATTGTCCATCAGCCGTGTTTATTGTCCATCAGCCGTGTTTATTGTCCATCAGCCGTGTTTTTTGTCCGTCAGCCGTGTTTATTGTCCATCAGCCGTGTTTATTGTCCATCAGCCGTGTTTATTGTCCATCAGCCGTGTTTATTGTCCATCAGCCGTGTTTATTTCTCATCAGCCGTGTTTTTGTCCATCTACCGTGTTTATTGTCCATCAGCCGTGTTTATTTTCCTCAGCCGTGTTTATTGTCCATCAGCCGTGTTTATTGTCCATCAGCCGTGTTTTTTGTCCATCAGCCGTGTTTATTGTCCATCAGCCGTGTTTATTGTCCATCAGCCGTGTTTATTGTCCATCAGCCGTGTTTATTGTCCATCAGCCGTGTTTATTTTCCTCAGCCGTGTTTATTGTCCATCAGCCGTGTTTATTGTCCATCAGCCGTGTTTATTGTCCATCAGCCGTGTTTATTGTCCATCACCCGTGTTTATTGTCCATCAGCCGTGTTTTTTGTCCATCAGCCGTGTTTATTGTCCATCAGCCGTGTTTATTGTCCATCAGCCGTGTTTATTGTGCATCAGCCGTGTTTATTTCTCTCAGCCGTGTTTTTTGTCCATCTACCGTGTTTATTGTCCATCAGCCGTGTCTATTTTCTCTCAGCCGTGTTTATTGTCCATCAGCCGTGTTATTGTGGATCAGCCGTGTTTATTGTCCATCAGCCGTGTTTATTGTCCATCTACCGTGTTTATTGTCCATCAGCCGTGTTTATTGTCCATCAGCCGTGTTAATTGTCCATCAGCCGTGTTTATTGTCCATCAGCCGTGTTTATTGTCCATCAGCCGTGTTTATTGTCCATCAGCCGTGTTTATTGTCCATCAGCCGTGTTTATTGTCCATCTACCGTGTTTATTGTCCATCAGCCGTGTTTATTGTCCATCAGCCGTGTTTATTGTCCATCAGCCGTGTTTATTGTCCATCAGCCGTGTTTATTGTCCATCAGCCGTGTTTATTGTCCATCTGCCGTGTTAATTGTCCATCAGATGTGTTTATTGTCCATCAGCTCAGCCGTGTTTATTGTCCATCAGCCGTGTTTTTTGTCCATCTACCGTGTTTATTGTCCATCAGCCGTGTCTATTTCTCTCAGCCGTGTTTATTGTCCATCAGCCGTGTTTATTGTCCATCAGCCGTGTTTATTGTCCATCAGCCGTGTTTATTGTCCATCAGCCGTGTTTTTTGTCCATCAGCCGTGTTTATTGTCCATCAGCCGTGTTTATTGTCCATCAGCCGTGTTTATTGTCCATCAGCCGTGTTTATTGTGCATCAGCCGTGTCTATTTTCTCTCAGCCGTGTTTTTGTCCATCTACCGTGTTTATTGTCCATCAGCCGTGTCTATTTTCTCTCAGCCGTGTTTATTGTCCATCAGCCGTGTTTATTGTCCATCAGCCGTGTTTATTGTGGATCAGCCGTGTTTATTGTCCATCAGCCGTGTTTATTGTCCATCTACCGTGTTTATTGTCCATCAGCCGTGTTTATTGTCCATCAGCCGTGTTTATTGTCCATCAGCCGTGTTTATTGTCCATCAGCCGTGTTTATTGTCCATCAGCCGTGTAAATTGTCCATCAGCCGTGTTTATTGTCCATCAGCCGTGTTTATTGTCCATCTGCCGTGTTTATTGTCCATCTGCCGTGTTATTGTCCATCAGATGTGTTTATTGTCCATCAGCCGTGTTTATTGTCCATCAGCCGTGTTTATTGTCCATCAGCCGTGTTTATTGTCCATCAGCCGTGTTTATTGTCCATCAGCCGTGTTTATTGTCCATCAGCCGTGTTTATTGTCCATCAGCCGTGTTTATTGTCCATCAGCCGTGTTTATTGTCCATCAGCCGTGTTTATTGTCCATCAGCCGTGTTTTTTGTCCATCAGCCGTGTTTATTGTCCATCAGCCGTGTTTATTGTCCATCAGCCGTGTTTATTGTCCATCAGCCGTGTTTATTGTGCATCAGCCGTGTCTATTTTCTCTCAGCCGTGTTTTTGTCCATCTACCGTGTTTATTGTCCATCAGCCGTGTTATTTTCTCTCAGCCGTGTTTATTGTCCATCAGCCGTGTTTATTGTCCATCAGCCGTGTTTATTGTCCATCAGCCGTGTTTATTGTCCATCAGCCGTGTTTATTGTCCATCAGCCGTGTTAATTGTCCATCAGCCGTGTTTATTGTCCATAAGCCGTGTTTATTGTCCATCAGCCGTGTTTATTGTCCATCTGCCGTGTTTATTGTCCATCTGCCGTGTTAATTGTCCATCAGATGTGTTTATTGTCCATCAGCCGTGTTTATTGTCCATCAGCCGTGTTTATTGTCCATCAGCCGTGTTTATTGTCCATCAGCCGTGTTTTTTGTCCGTCAGCCTGTTTATTGTCCATCAGCCGTGTTTATTGTCCATCAGCCGTGTTTATTGTCCATCAGCCGTGTTTATTGTGCATCAGCCGTGTCTATTTTCTCTCAGCCGTGTTTTGTCCATCTACCGTGTTTATTGTCCATCAGCCGTGTCTATTTTCTCTCAGCCGTGTTTATTGTCCATCAGCCGTGTATTGTCCATAAGCCGTGTTTATTGTCCATCAGCCGTGTTTATTGTCCATCTGCCGTGTTTATTGTCCATCTGCCGTGTTAATTGTCCATCAGATGTGTTTATTGTCCATCAGCCGTGTTTATTGTCCATCAGCCGTGTTTATTGTCCATCAGCCGTGTTTATTGTCCATCAGCCGTGTTTTTTGTCCGTCAGCCTGTTTATTGTCCATCAGCCGTGTTTATTGTCCATCAGCCGTGTTTATTGTGCATCAGCCGTGTTTATTGTCCATCAGCCGTGTTTATTGTCCATCTACCGTGTTTATTGTCCATCAGCCGTGTTTATTGTCCATCAGCCGTGTTTATTGTCCATCAGCCCCGTTTATTGTCCATCAGCCGTGTTTATTGTCCATCACCGTGTTTATTGTCCATCAGCCGTGTTTATTGTCCATCAGCCGTGTTTATTGTCCATCAGCCGTGTTTTTTGTCCATCAGCCCTGTTTATTGTCCATCAGCCGTGTTTATTGTCCATCAGCCGTGTTTATTGTGCATCAGCCGTGTCTATTTTCTCTCAGCCGTGTTTTTGTCCATCTACCGTGTTTATTGTCCATCAGCCGTGTCTATTTTCTCTCAGCCGTGTTTATTGTCCATCAGCCGTGTTTATTGTGGATCAGCCGTGTTTATTGTCCATCAGCCGTGTTTATTGTCCATCTACCGTGTTTATTGTCCATCAGCCGTGTTTATTGTCCATCAGCCGTGTTTATTGTCCATCAGCCGTGTTTATTGTCCATCAGCCGTGTTTATTGTCCATCAGCCGTGTTTATTGTCCATCAGCCGTGTTTATTGTCCATCAGCCGTGTTTATTGTCCATCTACCGTGTTTATTGTCCATCAGCCGTGTTTATTGTCCATCAGCCGTGTTTATTGTCCATCAGCCGTGTTTATTGTCCATCAGCCGTGTTTATTGTCCATCAGCCGTGTTTATTGTCCATCTGCCGTGTTAATTGTCCATCAGATGTGTTTATTGTCCATCAGCTCAGCCGTGTTTATTGTGCATCAGCCGTGTCTATTTTCTCTCAGCCGTGTTTTTGTCCATCTACCGTGTTTATTGTCCATCAGCCGTGTCTATTTTCTCTCAGCCGTGTTTATTGTCCATCAGCCGTGTTTATTGTCCATCAGCCGTGTTTATTGTCCATCAGCCGTGTTTATTGTCCATCAGCCGTGTTTTTTGTCCATCAGCCGTGTTTATTGTCCATCAGCCGTGTTTATTGTCCATCAGCCGTGTTTATTGTCCATCAGCCGTGTTTATTGTGCATCAGCCGTGTTTATTTTCTCTCAGCCGTGTTTTTGTCCATCTACCGTGTTTATTGTCCATCAGCCGTGTCTATTTTCTCTCAGCCGTGTTTATTGTCCATCAGCCGTGTTTATTGTCCATCAGCCGTGTTTATTGTCATCAGCCGTGTTTATTGTCCATCAGCCGTGTTTATTGTCCATCTACCGTGTTTATTGTCCATCAGCCGTGTTTATTGTCCATCAGCCGTGTTTATTGTCCATCAGCCGTGTTTATTGTCCATCAGCCGTGTTTATTGTCCATCAGCCGTGTTTATTGTCCATCAGCCGTGTTTATTGTCCATCAGCCGTGTTTATTGTCCATCTGCCGTGTTTATTGTCCATCTGCCGTGTTATTGTCCATCAGATGTGTTTATTGTCCATCAGCCGTGTTTATTGTCCATCAGCCGTGTTTATTGTCCATCAGCCGTGTTTATTGTCCATCAGCCGTGTTTATTGTCCATCAGCCGTGTTTATTGTCCATCAGCCGTGTTTATTGTCCATCAGCCGTGTTTATTGTCCATCAGCCGTGTTTATTGTCCATCAGCCGTGTTTATTGTCCATCTGCCGTGTTAATTGTCCATCAGATGTGTTTATTGTCCATCAGCTCAGCCGTGTTTATTGTCCATCAGCCGTGTTTATTTCTCTCAGCCGTGTTTTTGTCCATCTACCGTGTTTATTGTCCATCAGCCGTGTTTATTTTCCTCAGCCGTGTTTATTGTCCATCAGCCGTGTTTATTGTCCATCAGCCGTGTTTATTGTCCATCAGCCGTGTTTATTGTCCATCAGCCGTGTTTATTGTCCATCTACCGTGTTTATTGTCCATCAGCCGTGTTTATTGTCCATCAGCCGTGTTTATTGTCCATCAGCCGTGTTTATTGTCCATCAGCCGTGTTAATTGTCCATCAGCCGTGTTATTGTCCATCAGCCGTGTTTATTGTCCATCAGCCGTGTTTATTGTCCATCTGCCGTGTTTATTGTCCATCAGCCGTGTTTATTGTCCATCAGCCGTGTTTATTGTCCATCAGCCGTGTTTATTGTCCATCAGCCGTGTTTATTGTCCATCAGCCGTGTTTATTGTCCATCAGCCGTGTTTATTGTCCATCAGCCGTGTTTATTGTCCATCAGCCGTGTTTATTGTCCATCAGCCGTGTTTATTGTCCATCTGCCGTGTTAATTGTCCATCAGATGTGTTTATTGTCCATCAGCTCAGCCGTGTTTATTGTGCATCAGCCGTGTCTATTTTCTCTCAGCCGTGTTTTTGTCCATCTACCGTGTTTATTGTCCATCAGCCGTGTCTATTTTCTCTCAGCCGTGTTTATTGTCCATCAGCCGTGTTTATTGTCCATCAGCCGTGTTTATTGTGGTCAGCCGTGTTTATTGTCCATCAGCCGTGTTTATTGTCCATCTACCGTGTTTATTGTCCATCAGCCGTGTTTATTGTCCATCAGCCGTGTTTATTGTCCATCAGCCGTGTTTATTGTCCATCAGCCGTGTTAATTGTCCATCAGCCGTGTTAATTGTCCATAAGCCGTGTTTATTGTCCATCAGCCGTGTTTATTGTCCATCTGCCGTGTTTATTGTCCATCTGCCGTGTTAATTGTCCATCAGATGTGTTTATTGTCCATCAGCCGTGTTTATTGTCCATCAGCCGTGTTTATTGTCCATCAGCCGTGTTTATTGTCCATCAGCCGTGTTTTTTGTCCGTCAGCCCTGTTTATTGTCCATCAGCCGTGTTTATTGTCCATCAGCCGTGTTTATTGTCCATCAGCCGTGTTTATTGTGCATCAGCCGTGTCTATTTTCTCTCAGCCGTGTTTTGTCCATCTACCGTGTTTATTGTCCATCAGCCGTGTCTATTTTCTCTCAGCCGTGTTTATTGTCCATCAGCCGTGTAAATTGTCCATAAGCCGTGTTTATTGTCCATCAGCCGTGTTTATTGTCCATCTGCCGTGTTTATTGTCCATCTGCCGTGTTAATTGTCCATCAGATGTGTTTATTGTCCATCAGCCGTGTTTATTGTCCATCAGCCGTGTTTATTGTCCATCAGCCGTGTTTATTGTCCATCAGCCGTGTTTATTGTCCATCAGCCGTGTTTATTGTCCATCAGCCGTGTTTATTGTCCATCAGCCGTGTTTATTGTCCATCAGCCGTGTTTATTGTCCATCAGCCGTGTTTATTGTCCATCTGCCGTGTTTATTGTCCATCAGACCGTGTTTATTGTCCATCAGCTCAGCGTGTTTATTGTCCATCAGCCGTGTCTATTTTCTCTCAGCCGTGTTTTTTGTCCATCTACCGTGTTTATTGTCCATCAGCCGTGTCTATTTCTCTCAGCCGTGTTTATTGTCCATCAGCCGTGTTTATTGTCCATCAGCCGTGTTTATTGTCCATCAGCCGTGTTTATTGTCCATCAGCCGTGTTTATTGTCCATCTACCGTGTTTATTGTCCATCAGCCGTGTTTATTGTCCATCAGCCGTGTTTATTGTCCATCAGCCGTGTTTATTGTCCATCAGCCGTGTTTATTGTCCATCAGCCGTGTTTATTGTCCATCAGCCGTGTTTATTGTCCATCAGCCGTGTTTATTGTCCATCTGCCGTGTTTATTGTCCATCAGCCGTGTTTATTGTCCATCAGCCGTGTTTATTGTCCATCAGCCGTGTTTATTGTCCATCAGCCGTGTTTATTGTCCATCAGCCGTGTTTATTGTCCATCAGCCGTGTTTATTGTCCATCAGCCGTGTTTATTGTCCATCAGCCGTGTTTATTGTCCATCAGCCGTGTTTATTGTCCATCTGCCGTGTTAATTGTCCATCAGATGTGTTTATTGTCCATCAGCTCAGCCGTGTTTATTGTGCATCAGCCGTGTCTATTTTCTCTCAGCCGTGTTTTTGTCCATCTACCGTGTTTATTGTCCATCAGCCGTGTCTATTTTCTCTCAGCCGTGTTTATTGTCCATCAGCCGTGTTTATTGTCCATCAGCCGTGTTTATTGTCCATCAGCCGTGTTTATTGTCCATCAGCCGTGTTTATTGTCCATCTACCGTGTTTATTGTCCATCAGCCGTGTTTATTGTCCATCAGCCGTGTTTATTGTCCATCAGCCGTGTTTATTGTCCATCAGCCGTGTTAATTGTCCATCAGCCGTGTTAATTGTCCATCAGCCGTGTTTATTGTCCATCAGCCGTGTTTATTGTCCATCTGCCGTGTTTATTGTCCATCTGCCGTGTTAATTGTCCATCAGATGTGTTTATTGTCCATCAGCCGTGTTTATTGTCCATCAGCCGTGTTTATTGTCCATCAGCCGTGTTTATTGTCCATCAGCCGTGTTTTTTGTCCGTCAGCCGTGTTTATTGTCCATCAGCCGTGTTTATTGTCCATCAGCCGTGTTTATTGTCCATCAGCCGTGTTTATTGTGCATCAGCCGTGTCTATTTTCTCTCAGCCGTGTTTTTGTCCATCTACCGTGTTTATTGTCCATCAGCCGTGTTATTTTCTCTCAGCCGTGTTTATTGTCCATCAGCCGTGTTTATTGTCCATCAGCCGTGTTTATTGTCCATCAGCCGTGTTTATTGTCCATCAGCCGTGTTTATTGTCCATCAGCCGTGTTTATTGTCCATCAGCCGTGTTTATTGTCCATCAGCCGTGTTTATTGTCCATCAGCCGTGTTTATTGTCCATCAGCCGTGTTTATTGTCCATCAGCCGTGTTAATTGTCCATCAGCCGTGTTTATTGTCCATCAGCCGTGTTTATTGTCCATCAGCCGTGTTTATTGTCCATCAGCCGTGTTTATTGTCCATCAGCCGTGTTTATTGTCCATCAGCCGTGTTTATTGTCCATCAGCCGTGTTTATTGTCCATCAGCCGTGTTTATTGTCCATCAGCCGTGTTTATTGTCCATCAGCCGTGTTTATTGTCCATCAGCCGTGTTTATTGTCCATCAGCCGTGTTTATTGTCCATCAGCCGTGTTTATTGTCCATCAGCCGTGTTAATTGTCCATCAGCCGTGTTTATTGTCCATCAGCTCAGCCGTGTTTATTGTGCATCAGCCGTGTCTATTTTCTCTCAGCCGTGTTTTTTGTCCATCTACCGTGTTTATTGTCCATCAGCCGTGTCTATTTTCTCTCAGCCGTGTTTATTGTCCATCAGCCGTGTTTATTGTCCATCAGCCGTGTTTATTGTCCATCAGCCGTGTTTATTGTCCATCAGCCGTGTTTATTGTCCATCTACCGTGTTTATTGTCCATCAGCCGTGTTTATTGTCCATCAGCCGTGTTTATTGTCCATCAGCCGTGTTTATTGTCCATCAGCCGTGTTAATTGTCCATCAGCCGTGTTAATTGTCCATCAGCCGTGTTTATTGTCCATCAGCCGTGTTTATTGTCCATCAGCCGTGTTTATTGTCCATCTGCCGTGTTAATTGTCCATCAGATGTGTTTATTGTCCATCAGCCGTGTTTATTGTCCATCAGCCGTGTTTATTGTCCATCAGCCGTGTTTATTGTCCATCAGCCGTGTTTTTTGTCCGTCAGCCCTGTTTATTGTCCATCAGCCGTGTTTATTGTCCATCAGCCGTGTTTATTGTCCATCAGCCGTGTTTATTGTGCATCAGCCGTGTCTATTTCTCTCAGCCGTGTTTTTGTCCATCTACCGTGTTTATTGTCCATCAGCCGTGTTATTTTCTCTCAGCCGTGTTTATTGTCCATCAGCCGTGTTTATTGTCCATCAGCCGTGTTTATTGTGGATCAGCCGTGTTTATTGTCCATCAGCCGTGTTTATTGTCCATCTACCGTGTTTATTGTCCATCAGCCGTGTTTATTGTCCATCAGCCGTGTTTATTGTCCATCAGCCGTGTTTATTGTCCATCAGCCGTGTTAATTGTCCATCAGCCGTGTTTATTGTCCATCAGCCGTGTTTATTGTCCATCAGCCGTGTTTATTGTCCATCAGCCGTGTTTATTGTCCATCAGCCGTGTTTATTGTCCATCAGCCGTGTTTTTGTCCATCAGCCGTGTTTATTGTCCATCAGCCGTGTTTATTGTCCATCAGCCGTGTTTATTGTCCATCAGCCGTGTTTATTGTCCATCAGCCGTGTTTATTGTCCATCAGCCGTGTTTATTGTCCATCAGCCGTGTTTATTGTCCATCAGCCGTGTTTATTGTCCATCAGCCGTGTTTATTGTCCATCAGCCGTGTTAATTGTCCATCAGATGTGTTTATTGTCCATCAGCTCAGCCGTGTTTATTGTCCATCAGCCGTGTTTATTTTCTCTCAGCCGTGTTTTTGTCCATCACCGTGTTTATTGTCCATCAGCCGTGTTTATTTCTCTCAGCCGTGTTTATTGTCCATCAGCCGTGTTTATTGTCCATCAGCCGTGTTTATTGTCCATCAGCCGTGTTTATTGTCCATCAGCCGTGTTTATTGTCCATCTACCGTGTTTATTGTCCATCAGCCGTGTTTATTGTCCATCAGCCGTGTTTATTGTCCATCAGCCGTGTTTATTGTCCATCAGCCGTGTTAATTGTCCATCAGCCGTGTTTATTGTCCATCAGCCGTGTTTATTGTCCATCAGCCGTGTTTATTGTCCATCAGCCGTGTTTATTGTCCATCAGCCGTGTTTATTGTCCATCAGCCGTGTTTATTGTCCATCAGCCGTGTTTATTGTCCATCAGCCGTGTTTATTGTCCATCAGCCGTGTTTATTGTCCATCAGCCGTGTTTATTGTCCATCAGCCGTGTTTATTGTCCATCAGCCGTGTTTATTGTCCATCAGCCGTGTTTATTGTCCATCAGCCTGCCGTGTTATTGTCCATCAGATGTGTTTATTGTCCATCAGCTCAGCCGTGTTTATTGTGCATCAGCCGTGTCTATTTTCTCTCAGCCGTGTTTTTGTCCATCTACCGTGTTTATTGTCCATCAGCCGTGTCTATTTTCTCTCAGCCGTGTTTATTGTCCATCAGCCGTGTTTATTGTCCATCAGCCGTGTTTATTGTGGTCAGCCGTGTTTATTGTCCATCAGCCGTGTTTATTGTCCATCTACCGTGTTTATTGTCCATCAGCCGTGTTTATTGTCCATCAGCCGTGTTTATTGTCCATCAGCCGTGTTTATTGTCCATCAGCCGTGTTAATTGTCCATCAGCCGTGTTAATTGTCCATAAGCCGTGTTTATTGTCCATCAGCCGTGTTTATTGTCCATCTGCCGTGTTTATTGTCCATCTGCCGTGTTAATTGTCCATCAGATGTGTTTATTGTCCATCAGCCGTGTTTATTGTCCATCAGCCGTGTTTATTGTCCATCAGCCGTGTTTATTGTCCATCAGCCGTGTTTTTTGTCCGTCAGCCCTGTTTATTGTCCATCAGCCATGTTTATTGTCCATCAGCCGTGTTTATTGTCCATCAGCCGTGTTTATTGTGCATCAGCCGTGTTATTTTCTCTCAGCCGTGTTTTTGTCCATCTACCGTGTTTATTGCCCATCAGCCGTGTCTATTTCTCTCAGCCGTGTTTATTGTCCATCAGCCGTGTAATTGTCCATAAGCCGTGTTTATTGTCCATCAGCCGTGTTTATTGTCCATCTGCCGTGTTTATTGTCCATCTGCCGTGTTAATTGTCCATCAGATGTGTTTATTGTCCATCAGCCGTGTTTATTGTCCATCAGCCGTGTTTATTGTCCATCAGCCGTGTTTATTGTCCATCAGCCGTGTTTTTGTCCGTCAGCCCTGTTTATTGTCCATCAGCCGTGTTTATTGTCCATCAGCCGTGTTTATTGTGCATCAGCCGTGTTTATTGTCCATCAGCCGTGTTTATTGTCCATCTACCGTGTTTATTGTCCATCAGCCGTGTTTATTGTCCATCAGCCGTGTTTATTGTCCATCAGCCCGTTTATTGTCCATCAGCCGTGTTTATTGTCCATCAGCCGTGTTTATTGTCCATCAGCCGTGTTTATTGTCCATCACCCGTGTTTATTGTCCATCAGCCGTGTTTTTTGTCCATCAGCCGTGTTTATTGTCCATCAGCCGTGTTTATTGTCCATCAGACGTGTTTATTGTGCATCAGCCGTGTCTATTTTCTCTCAGCCGTGTTTTTTGTCCATATACCGTGTTTATTGTCCATCAGCCGTGTCTATTTTCTCTCAGCCGTGTTTATTGTCCATCAGCCGTGTTTATTGTGGATCAGCCGTGTTTATTGTCCATCAGCCGTGTTTATTGTCCATCTACCGTGTTTATTGTCCATCAGCCGTGTTTATTGTCCATCAGCCGTGTTAATTGTCCATCAGCCGTGTTTATTGTCCATCAGCCGTGTTTATTGTCCATCAGCCGTGTTTATTGTCCATCAGCCGTGTTTATTGTCCATCAGCCGTGTTTATTGTCCATCTACCGTGTTTATTGTCCATCAGCCGTGTTTATTGTCCATCAGCCGTGTTTATTGTCCATCAGCCGTGTTTATTGTCCATCAGCCGTGTTTATTGTCCATCAGCCGTGTTAATTGTCCATCAGCCGTGTTTATTGTCCATCAGCTCAGCCGTGTTTATTGTCCATCAGCCGTGTTTATTGTCCTCAGCCGTGTTTTTTGTCCATCTACCGTGTTTATTGTCCATCAGCCGTGTTTATTTCTCTCAGCCGTGTTTATTGTCCATCAGCCGTGTTTATTGTCCATCAGCCGTGTTTATTGTCCATCAGCCGTGTTTATTGTCCATCAGCCGTGTTTTTTGTCCATCAGCCGTGTTTATTGTCCATCAGCCGTGTTTATTGTCCATCAGCCGTGTTTATTGTCCATCAGCCGTGTTTATTGTGCATCAGCCGTGTCTATTTCTCTCAGCCGTGTTTTTGTCCATCTACCGTGTTTATTGTCCATCAGCCGTGTTATTTTCTCTCAGCCGTGTTTATTGTCCATCAGCCGTGTTTATTGTCCATCAGCCGTGTTTATTGTCCATCAGCCGTGTTTATTGTCCATCAGCCGTGTTTATTGTCCATCTACCGTGTTTATTGTCCATCAGCCGTGTTTATTGTCCATCAGCCGTGTTTATTGTCCGTCAGCCGTGTTTATTGTCCATCAGCCGTGTTAATTGTCCATCAGCCGTGTAATTGTCCATAAGCCGTGTTTATTGTCCATCAGCCGTGTTTATTGTCCATCTGCCGTGTTTATTGTCCATCTGCCGTGTTAATTGTCCATCAGATGTGTTTATTGTCCATCAGCCGTGTTTATTGTCCATCAGCCGTGTTTATTGTCCATCAGCCGTGTTTATTGTCCATCAGCCGTGTTTATTGTCCATCAGCCGTGTTTATTGTCCATCAGCCGTGTTTATTGTCCATCAGCCGTGTTTATTGTCCATCAGCCGTGTTTATTGTCCATCAGCCGTGTTTATTGTCCATCAGCCGTGTTTTTTGTCCGTCAGCCCTGTTTATTGTCCATCAGCCGTGTTTATTGTCCATCAGCCGTGTTTATTGTCCATCAGCCGTGTTTATTGTCCATCAGCCGTGTTTATTTCTCTCAGCCGTGTTTTTGTCCATCTACCGTGTTTATTGCCATCAGCCGTGTCTATTTTCTCTCAGCCGTGTTTATTGTCCATCAGCCGTGTTTATTGTCCATCAGCCGTGTTTATTGTCCATCAGCCGTGTTTATTGTCCATCAGCCGTGTTTATTGTCCATCAGCCGTGTTTATTGTCCATCAGCCGTGTTAATTGTCCAAGCCGTGTTTATTGTCCATCAGCCGTGTTTATTGTCCATCTGCCGTGTTTATTGTCCATCTGCCGTGTTAATTGTCCATCAGATGTGTTTATTGTCCATCAGCCGTGTTTATTGTCCATCAGCCGTGTTTATTGTCCATCAGCCGTGTTTATTGTCCATCAGCCGTGTTTTTGTCCATCAGCCGTGTTTATTGTCCATCAGCCGTGTTTATTGTCCATCAGCCGTGTTTATTGTCCATCAGCCGTGTTTATTGTGCATCAGCCGTGTCTATTTTCTCTCAGCCGTGTTTTTGTCCATCTACCGTGTTTATTGTCCATCAGCCGTGTCTATTTTCTCAGCCGTGTTTATTGTCCATCAGCCGTGTAAATTGTCCATCAGCCGTGTTTATTGTCCATCAGCCGTGTTTATTGTCCATCTGCCGTGTTTATTGTCCATCTGCCGTGTTAATTGTCCATCAGATGTGTTTATTGTCCATCAGCCGTGTTTATTGTCCATCAGCCGTGTTTATTGTCCATCAGCCGTGTTTATTGTCCATCAGCCGTGTTTTTTGTCCATCAGCCCTGTTTATTGTCCATCAGCCGTGTTTATTGTCCATCAGCCGTGTTTATTGTCCATCAGCCGTGTTTATTGTCCATCAGCCGTGTTTATTGTCCATCTACCGTGTTTATTGTCCATCAGCCGTGTTTATTGTCCATCAGCCGTGTTTATTGTCCATCAGCCCCGTTTATTGTCCATCAGCCGTGTTTATTGTCCATCACCCGTGTTTATTGTCCATCAGCCGTGTTTATTGTCCATCACCCGTGTTTATTGTCCATCAGCCGTGTTTTTTGTCCGTCAGCCGTGTTTATTGTCCATCAGCCGTGTTTATTGTCCATCAGACGTGTTTATTGTCCATCAGCCGTGTCTATTTTCTCTCAGCCGTGTTTTTTGTCCATCACCGTGTTTATTGTCCATCAGCCGTGTCTATTTTCTCTCAGCCGTGTTTATTGTCCATCAGCCGTGTTTATTGTGGATCAGCCGTGTTTATTGTCCATCAGCCGTGTTTATTGTCCATCTACCGTGTTTATTGTCCATCAGCCGTGTTTATTGTCCATCAGCCGTGTTAATTGTCCATCAGCCGTGTTTATTGTCCATCAGCCGTGTTTATTGTCCATCAGCCGTGTTTATTGTCCATCAGCCGTGTTTATTGTCCATCAGCCGTGTTTATTGTCCATCTACCGTGTTTATTGTCCATCAGCCGTGTTTATTGTCCATCAGCCGTGTTTATTGTCCATCAGCCGTGTTTATTGTCCATCAGCCGTGTTTATTGTCCATCAGCCGTGTTTATTGTCCATCTGCCGTGTTAATTGTCCATCAGATGTGTTTATTGTCCATCAGCTCAGCCGTGTTTATTGTGCATCAGCCGTGTTATTTTCATCAGCCGTGTTTTTTGTCCATCTACCGTGTTTATTGTCCATCAGCCGTGTCTATTTTCTCTCAGCCGTGTTTATTGTCCATCAGCCGTGTTTATTGTCCATCAGCCGTGTTTATTGTCCATCAGCCGTGTTTATTGTCCATCAGCCGTGTTTATTGTCCATCAGCCGTGTTTATTGTCCATCAGCCGTGTTTATTGTCCATCAGCCGTGTTTATTGTCCATCAGCCGTGTTTATTGTCCATCAGCCGTGTTTATTGTCCATCTAGCCGTGTTTATTGTCCATCAGCCGTGTTTATTGTCCATCAGCCGTGTTTATTGTCCATCAGCCGTGTTTATTGTCCATCAGCCGTGTTTATTGTCCATCAGCCGTGTTATTGTCCATCAGCCGTGTTATTGTCCATCAGCCGTGTTTATTGTCCATCAGCCGTGTTTATTGTCCATCAGCCGTGTTTATTTTCCTCAGCCGTGTTTTTTGTCCATCTACCGTGTTTATTGTCCATCAGCCGTGTTTATTTTCTCTCAGCCGTGTTTATTGTCCATCAGCCGTGTTTATTGTCCATCAGCCGTGTTTATTGTCCATCAGCCGTGTTTATTGTCCATCTGCCGTGTTTATTGTCCATCTGCCGTGTTAATTGTCCATCAGCCGTGTTTATTGTCCATCAGCCGTGTTTATTGTCCATCAGCCGTGTTTATTGTCCATCAGCCGTGTTTATTGTCCATCAGCCGTGTTTATTGTCCATCTACCGTGTTTATTGTCCATCAGCCGTGTTTATTGTCCATCAGCCGTCGTGTTATTGTCCATCAGCCGTGTTTATTGTCCATCAGCCGTGTTTATTGTCCATCAGCCGTGTTTATTGTCCATCAGCCGTGTTTATTGTCCATCAGCCGTGTTTATTGTCCATCAGCCGTGTTTATTGTCCATCAGCCGTGTTTATTGTCCATCAGCCGTGTTTATTGTCCATCAGCCGTGTTTATTGTCCATCAGCCGTGTTTTTTGTCCATCAGCCCTGTTTATTGTCCATCAGCCGTGTTTATTGTCCATCAGCTCAGCCGTGTTTATTGTCCATCAGCCGTGTTTATTGTCCATCAGCCGTGTTTATTGTCCATCAGCCGTGTTTATTGTCCATCTACGTGTTTATTGTCCATCAGCCGTGTTTATTGTCCATCAGCCGTGTTTATTGTCCATCAGCCGTGTTTATTGTCCATCAGCCGTGTTTATTGTCCATCAGCCGTGTTATTGTCCATCAGCCGTGTTTATTGTCCATCACCGTGTATATTGTCCATCAGCCGTGTTTATTGTCCATCAGCCGTGTTTATTGTCCATCAGCCCCGTTTATTGTCCATCAGCCGTGTTTATTGTCCATCAGCCGTGTTTATTGTCCATCAGCCGTGTTTATTGTCCATCAGCCGTGTTTATTGTCCATCTACCGTGTTTATTGTCCATCAGCCGTGTTTATTGTCCATCAGCCGTGTTAATTGTCCATCAGCCGTGTTTATTGTCCATCAGCCGTGTTTATTGTCCATCAGCCGTGTTTATTGTCCATCAGCCGTGTTTATTGTCCATCAGCCGTGTTTATTGTCCATCAGCCGTGTTTATTGTCCATCAGCCGTGTTTATTGTCCATCAGCCGTGTTTATTGTCCATCAGCCGTGTTTATTGTCCATCAGCCGTGTTTATTGTCCATCTAGCCGTGTTTATTGTCCATCAGCCGTGTTTATTGTCCATCAGCCGTGTTTATTGTCCATCAGCCGTGTTTATTGTCCATCAGCCGTGTTTATTGTCCATCTGCCGTGTTTATTGTCCATCTGCCGTGTTAATTGTCCATCAGATGTGTTTATTGTCCATCAGCCGTGTTTATTGTCCATCAGCCGTGTTTATTTTCTCTCAGCCGTGTTTTTTGTCCATCTACCGTGTTTATTGTCCATCAGCCGTGTCTATTTTCTCTCAGCCGTGTTTATTGTCCATCAGCCGTGTTTATTGTGGATCAGCCGTGTTTATTGTCCATCAGCCGTGTTTATTGTCCATCTGCCGTGTTTATTGTCCATCTGCCGTGTTATTGTCCATCAGATGTGTTTATTGTCCATCAGCCGTGTTTATTGTCCATCAGCCGTGTTTATTGTCCATCAGCCGTGTTTATTGTCCATCAGCCGTGTTTATTGTCCATCTACCGTGTTTATTGTCCATCAGCCGTGTTTATTGTCCATCAGCCGTGTTATTGTCCATCAGCCGTGTTAATTGTCCATCAGCCGTGTTTATTGTCCATCAGCCGTGTTTATTGTCCATCAGCCGTGTTTATTGTCCATCAGCCGTGTTATTGTCCATCAGCCGTGTTTATTGTCCATCAGCCGTGTTTATTGTCCATCAGCCGTGTTTATTGTCCATCAGCCGTGTTTTTTGTCCATCAGCCCTGTTTATTGTCCATCAGCCGTGTTTATTGTCCATCAGCTCAGCCGTGTTTATTGTCCATCAGCCGTGTTTATTGTCCATCAGCCGTGTTTATTGTCCATCAGCCGTGTTTATTGTCCATCTACCGTGTTTATTGTCCATCAGCCGTGTTTATTGTCCATCAGCCGTGTTTATTGTCCATCAGCCGTGTTTATTGTCCATCAGCCGTGTTTATTGTCCATCAGCCGTGTTAATTGTCCATCAGCCGTGTTTATTGTCCATCTACCGTGTTTATTGTCCATCAGCCGTGTTTATTGTCCATCAGCCGTGTTTATTGTCCATCAGCCCCGTTTATTGTCCATCAGCCGTGTTTATTGTCCATCACCCGTGTTTATTGTCCATCAGCCGTGTTTATTGTCCATCAGCCGTGTTTATTGTCCATCAGCCGTGTTTTTTGTCCATCAGCCGTGTTTATTGTCCATCAGCCGTGTTTATTGTCCATCAGCCGTGTTTATTGTGCATCAGCCGTGTTTATTGTCCATCAGCCGTGTTTATTGTCCATCTACCGTGTTTATTGTCCATCAGCCGTGTTTATTGTCCATCAGCCGTGTTTATTGTCCATCAGCCCCGTTTTATTGTCCATCAGCCGTGTTTATTGTCCATCACCGTGTTTATTGTCCATCAGCCGTGTTTATTGTCCATCACCGTGTTTATTGTCCATCAGCCGTGTTAATTGTCCATCAGCCGTGTTAATTGTCCATCAGCCGTGTTAATTGTCCATAAGCCGTGTTTATTGTCCATCAGCCGTGTTTATTGTCCATCTGCCGTGTTATTGTCCATCAGATGTGTTTATTGTCCATCAGCCGTGTTTATTGTCCATCAGCGGTGTTTATTGTCCATCAGCCGTGTTTATTGTCCATCAGCCTGTTTTTGTCCATCAGCCGTGTTTATTGTCCATCTGCCGTGTTTATTTCTCTCAGCCGTGTTTATTGTCCATCAGCCGTGTTTATTGCCCATCTGCCGTGTTAATTGTCCATCAGCCGTGTTTATTGTATATCAGCCGTGTTTATTGTCCATCAGCCGTGTTTATTGTCCATCAGCCGTGTTTATTGTCCATCAGCCGTGTTTTTTGTCCATCAGCCCTGTTTATTGTCCATCAGCCGTGTTTATTGTCCATCAGCCGTGTTTATTGTGCATCAGCCGTGTTTATTGTCCATCAGCCGTGTTTATTGTCCATCACCGTGTTTATTGTCCATCAGCCGTGTTTATTGTCCATCAGCCGTGTTTATTGTCCATCAGCCCCGTTTTTTGTCCATCTACCGTGTTTATTGTCCATCAGCCGTGTTTATTTCTCTCAGCCGTGTTTATTGTCCATCAGCCGTGTTTATTGTGGATCAGCCGTGTTTATTGTCCATCAGCCGTGTTTATTGTCCATCTACCGTGTTTATTGTCCATCAGCCGTGTTTATTGTCCATCAGCCGTGTTTATTGTCCATAAGCCGTGTTTATTGTCCATCAGCCGTGTTTATTGTCCATCAGCCGTGTTTATTGTCCATCAGCCGTGTTTATTGTCCATCAGCCGTGTTTATTGTCCATCAGCCGTGTTTATTGTCCATCAGCCGTGTTTATTGTCCATCAGCCGTGTTTATTGTCCATCTACCGTGTTTATTGTCCATCAGCCGTGTTTATTGTCCATCAGCCGTGTTATTGTCCATCAGCCGTGTTTATTGTCCATCAGCCGTGTTTATTGTCCATCAGCCGTGTTTATTGTCCATCTGCCGTGTTAATTGTCCATCAGATGTGTTTATTGTCCATCAGCCGTGTTTATTGTCCATCAGCCGTGTTATTTTCTCTCAGCCGTGTTTATTGTCCATCTACCGTGTTTATTGTCCATCAGCCGTGTTTATTTCCTCAGCCGTGTTTTTTGTCCATCTACCGTGTTTATTGTCCATCAGCCGTGTCTATTTTCTCTCAGCCGTGTTTATTGTCCATCAGCCGTGTTTATTGTCCATCAGCCGTGTTTATTGTCCATCAGCCGTGTTTATTGTCCATCGCCGTGTTTATTGTCCATCTGCCGTGTTAATTGTCCATCAGTGTGTTTATTGTCCATCAGCCGTGTTTATTGTCCATCAGCCGTGTTTATTGTCCATCAGCCGTGTTTATTGTCCATCAGCCGTGTTTATTGTCCATCTACCGTGTTTATTGTCCATCAGCCGTGTTTATTGTCCATCAGCCGTGTTAATTGTCCATCAGCCGTGTTATTGTCCATCAGCCGTGTTTATTGTCCATCAGCCGTGTTTATTGTCCATCTGCCGTGTTTATTGTCCATCTGCCGTGTTAATTGTCCATCAGATGTGTTTATTGTCCATCAGCCGTGTTTATTGTCCATCAGCCGTGTTTATTGTCCATCAGCCGTGTTTTTTGTCCATCAGCCGTGTTTATTGTCCATCAGCCGTGTTTATTGTCCATCAGCTCAGCCGTGTTTATTGTCCATCAGCCGTGTTTATTGTCCATCAGCCGTGTTTATTGTCCATCAGCCGTGTTTTTTTGTCCATCAGCCCTGTTTATTGTCCATCAGCCGGTTTATTGTCCATCAGCCGTGTTTATTGTGCATCAGCCGTGTTTATTGTCCATCAGCCGTGTTTATTGTCCATCTACCGTGTTTATTGTCCATCAGCCGTGTTTTATTGTCCATCAGCCGTGTTTATTGTCCATCAGCCGTGTTTTTGTCCATCTACCGTGTTTATTGTCCATCAGCCGTGTTTATTTCTCTCAGCCGTGTTTATTGTCCATCAGCCGTGTTTATTGTGGATCAGCCGTGTTTATTGTCCATCAGCCGTGTTTATTGTCCATCTAGCCGTGTTTATTGTCCATCAGCCGTGTTTATTGTCCATCAGCCGTGTTATTGTCCATAAGCCGTGTTTATTGTCCATCAGCCGTGTTTATTGTCCATCAGCCGTGTTTATTTGGATCAGCCGTGTTTATTGTCCATCAGCCGTGTTTATTGTCCATCAGCCGTGTTTATTGTGGATCAGCCGTGTTTATTGTCCATCAGCCGTGTTTATTGTCCATCTACCGTGTTTATTGTCCATCAGCCGTGTTTATTGTCCATCAGCCGTGTTAATTGTCCATCAGCCGTGTTTATTGTCCATCAGCCGTGTTTATTGTCCATCAGCCGTGTTTATTGTCCATCAGCCGTGTTTATTGTCCATCAGATGTGTTTATTGTCCATCAGCCGTGTTTATTGTGCATCAGCCGTGTCTATTTTCTCTCAGCCGTGTTTTTTGTCCATCTACCGTGTTTATTGTCCATCAGCCGTGTCTATTTCTCTCAGCCGTGTTTTTTGTCCATCACCGTGTTTATTGTCCATCAGCCGTGTCTATTTTCTCTCAGCCGTGTTTATTGTCCATCAGCCGTGTTATTGTCCATCAGCCGTGTTTATTGTCCATCAGCCGTGTTTATTGTCCATCAGCCGTGTTTATTGTCCATCAGCCGTGTTAATTGTCCATCAGATGTGTTTATTGTCCATCAGCCGTGTTTATTGTACATCAGCCGTGTTTATTGTCCATCAGCCGTGTTTATTGTCCATCAGCCGTGTTTATTGTCCATCTACCGTGTTTATTGTCCATCAGCCGTGTTTATTGTCCATCAGCCGTGTTATTGTCCATCAGCCGTGTTAATTGTCCATAAGCCGTGTTTATTGTCCATCAGCCGTGTTTATTGTCCATCTGCCGTGTTTATTGTCCATCTGCAGCCGTGTTTATTGTCCATCAGCCGTGTTTATTGTCCATCAGCCGTGTTTATTGTCCATCAGCCGTGTTTATTGTCCATCAGCCGTGTTTTTTGTCCGTCAGCCCTGTTATTGTCCATCAGCCGTGTTTATTGTCCATCAGCTCAGCCGTGTTATTGTACATCAGCCGTGTTTATTGTCCATCAGCCGTGTTTATTGTCCATCAGCCGTGTTTATTGTCCATCTACCGTGTTTATTGTCCATCAGCCGTGTTTATTGTCCATCAGCCGTGTTTATTGTCCATCAGCCGTGTTTATTGTCCATCAGCCGTGTTTATTGTCCATCAGCCGTGTTAATTGTCCATCAGCCGTGTTTATTGTCCATCTACCGTGTTATTGTCCATCAGCCGTGTTTATTGTCCATCAGCCGTGTTTATTGTCCATCAGCCCCGTTTATTGTCCATCAGCCGTGTTTATTGTCCATCACCCGTGTTTATTGTCCATCAGCCGTGTTTATTGTCCATCAGCCGTGTTTATTGTCCATCAGCCGTGTTTTGTGTCAGCAGCTGTTTATTGTCCATCAGCCGTGTTTATTGTCCATCAGCCGTGTTTATTGTCCATCAGCCGTGTTTATTGTCCATCAGCCGTGTTTATTGTCCATCTACCGTGTTTATTGTCCATCAGCCGTGTTATTCCACCAGCCGTGTTTATTGTCCATCAGCCCCGTTTATTGTCCATCAGCCGTGTTTATTGTCCATCACCCGTGTTTATTGTCCATCAGCCGTGTTTATTGTCCATCACCCGTGTTTATTGTCCATCAGCCGTGTTTATTGTCCATCAGCCGTGTTAATTGTCCATCAGCCGTGTTAATTGTCCATCAGCCGTGTTTATTGTCCATCAGCCGTGTTATTGTCCATCTGCCGTGTTAATTGTCCATCAGATGTGTTTATTGTCCATCAGCCGTGTTTATTGTCCATCAGCGGTGTTTATTGTCCATCAGCCGTGTTTATTGTCCATCAGCCTGTTTTTGTCCATCAGCCGTGTTTATTGTACATCTGCCGTGTTTTTATTTTTCTCAGCCGTGTTTATTGTCCATCAGCCGTGTTTATTGTCCATCTGCCGTGTTAATTGTCCATCAGCCGTGTTTATTGTATATCAGCCGTGTTTATTGTCCATCAGCCGTGTTTATTGTCCATCAGCCGTGTTTATTGTCCATCAGCCGTGTTTTTTGTCCATCAGCCGTGTTTATTGTCCATCAGCCGTGTTTATTGTCCATCAGCCGTGTTTATTGTCCATCAGCCGTGTTTATTGTCCATCAGCCGTGTTTATTGTCCATCACCGTGTTTATTGTCCATCAGCCGTGTTTATTGTCCATCAGCCGTGTTTATTGTCCATCAGCCCGTTTTTGTCCATCTACGTGTTTATTGTCCATCAGCCGTGTCTATTTTCTCTCAGCCGTGTTTATTGTCCATCAGCCGTGTTTATTGTCCATCAGCCGTGTTTATTGTCCATCAGCCGTGTTTATTGTCCATCTACCGTGTTTATTGTCCATCAGCCGTGTTTATTGTCCATCAGCCGTGTTAATTGTCCATCAGCCGTGTTTATTGTCCATCAGCCGTGTTTATTGTCCATCAGCCGTGTTTATTGTGGATCAGCCGTGTTTATTGTCCATCAGCCGTGTTTATTGTCCATCAGCCGTGTTTATTGTCCATCAGCCGTGTTTATTGTCCATCAGCCGTGTTTATTGTCCATCTACCGTGTTTATTGTCCATCAGCCGTGTTTATTGTCCATCAGCCGTGTTAATTGTCCATCAGCCGTGTTATTGTCCATCAGCCGTGTTTATTGTCCATCAGCCGTGTTTATTGTCCATCAGCCGTGTGTTATTGTCCATCAGATTTGTGTTATTGTCCATCATCTGTGTTATTGTGTCCATCAGCCGTGTGTTATTGTCCCAGCCGTGTTTATTGTCCATCAGCCGTGTTTATTGTCCATCAGCCGTGTTTATTTTCTCTCAGCCGTGTTTTGTCCATCTACCGTGTTTATTGTCCATCAGCCGTGTTTATTTCTCTCAGCCGTGTTTATTGTCCATCAGCCGTGTTTATTGTCCATCAGCCGTGTTTATTGTCATCAGCCGTGTTTATTGTCCATCAGCCGTGTTTATTGTCCATCAGCCGTGTTATTGTCCATCAGATGTGTTTATTGTCCATCAGCCGTGTTTATTGTCCATCAGCCGTGTTTATTGTCCATCAGCCGTGTTTATTGTCCATCAGCCGTGTTTATTGTGGATCAGCCGTGTTTATTGTCCATCAGCCGTGTTATTGTCCATCAGCCGTGTTTATTGTGGATCAGCCGTGTTTATTGTCCATCAGCCGTGTTTATTGTCCATCTACCGTGTTTATTGTCCATCAGCCGTGTTTATTGTCCATCAGCCGTGTTAATTGTCCATAAGCCGTGTTTATTGTCCATCAGCCGTGTTTATTGTCCATCTGCCGTGTTTATTGTCCATCAGCCGTGTTAATTGTCCATCAGATGTGTTTATTGTCCATCAGCCGTGTTTATTGTGCATCAGCCGTGTCTATTTTCTCTCAGCCGTGTTTTTTGTCCATCTACGTGTTTATTGTCCATCAGCCGTGTTATTTCTCTCAGCCGTGTTTATTGTCCATCAGCCGTGTTTATTGTGGATCAGCCGTGTTTATTGTCCATCAGCCGTGTTTATTGTCCATCTGCCGTGTTTATTGTCCATCAGCCGTGTTAATTGTCCATCAGATGTGTTTATTGTCCATCAGCCGTGTTTATTGTCCATCAGCCGTGTTTATTGTCCATCAGCCGTGTTTATTGTCCATCAGCCGTTTTTTGTCCGTCAGCCCTGTTTATTGTCCATCAGCCGTGTTTATTGTCCATCAGCCGTGTTTATTGTCCATCAGCCGTGTTTATGTGGATCAGCCGTGTTTATTGTCCATCAGCCGTGTTTATTGTCCATCTACCGTGTTTATTGTCCATCAGCCGTGTTTATTGTCCATCAGCCGTGTTAATTGTCCATAAGCCGTGTTTATTGTCCATCAGCCGTGTTTATTGTCCATGCCGTGTTTATTGTCCATCTGCCGTGTTAATTGTCCATCAGATGTGTTTATTGTCCATCAGCCGTGTTTATTGTCCATCAGCCGTGTTTATTGTCCATCAGCCGTGTTTATTGTCCATCAGCCGTGTTTTTTGTCCGTCAGCCTGTTTATTGTCCATCAGCCGTGTTTATTGTCCATCAGCCGTGTTTATTGTCCATCAGCCGTGTTTATGTGCATCAGCCGTGTTATTTCATCAGCCGTGTTTTTGTCCATCTACCGTGTTTATTGTCCATCAGCCGTGTCTATTTCTCTCAGCCGTGTTTATTGTCCATCAGCCGTGTTATTGTCCATCAGCCGTGTTTATTGTCCATCAGCCGTGTTTATTGTCCATCAGCCGTGTTATTGTCCATCTGCCGTGTTTATTGTCCATCAGCCGTGTTTATTGTCCATCAGCCGTGTTTATTGTCCATCAGCCGTGTTTATTGTCCATCAGCCGTGTTTATTGTCCATCAGCCGTGTTTAATTGTCCATCAGCCGTGTTTATTGTCCATCAGCCGTGTTTATTGTCCATCAGCCGTGTTATTGTCCATCAGCCGTGTTTTTGTCCATCAGCCGTGTTTATTGTCCATCAGCCGTGTTTATTGTCCATCAGCTCAGCCGTGTTTATTGTCCATCAGCCGTGTTTATTGTCCATCAGCCGTGTTTATTGTCCATCAGCCGTGTTTATTGTCCATCTACCGTGTTTATTGTCCATCAGCCGTGTTTATTGTCCATCAGCCGTGTTTATTGTCCATCACCGTGTTTATTGTCCATCAGCCGTGTTTATTGTCCATCAGCCGTGTTATTGTCCATCAGCCGTTTATTGTCCATCAGCCGTGTTAATTGTCCATCAGCCGTGTTAATTGTCCATCAGCCGTGTTTATTGTCCATCAGCCGTGTTTATTGTCCATCAGCCGTGTTTATTGTCCATCACCGTGTTTATTGTCCATCAGCCGTGTTTATTGTCCATCAGCCGTGTTTATTGTCCATCAGCCGTGTTATTGTCCATCAGCCGTGTTTATTGTCCATCAGCCGTGTTTATTGTCCATCAGCCGTGTTTATTGTCCATCAGCCGTGTTTATTGTCCATCAGCCGTGTTTATTGTCCATCTGCCGTGTTTATTGTCCATCAGATGGTTTATTGTCCATCAGCCGTGTTTATTGTCCATCAGCCGTGTTTATTGTCCATCAGCCGTGTTTATTGTCCATCAGCCGTGTTTATTGTCCATCAGCCGTGTTTATTGTCCATCAGCCCGTTTATTGTCCATCAGCCGTGTTATTGTCCATCAGCTCAGCCGTGTTATTGTCCATCAGCCGTGTTTATTGTCCATCAGCCGTGTTTATTGTCCATCAGCCGTGTTTATTGTCCATCACCGTGTTTATTGTCCATCAGCCGTGTTTATTGTCCATCAGCCGTGTTTATTGTCCATCTACGTGTTTATTGTCCATCAGCCGTGTTTATTGTCCATCAGCCGTGTATTGTCCATCAGCCGTGTTATTGTCCATCAGCCGTGTTTATTGTCCATCAGCCGTGTTATTGTCCATCAGCCGTGTTTATTGTCCATCTACCGTGTTTATTGTCCATCAGCCGTGTTTATTGTCCATCAGCCGTGTTTATTGTCCATCAGCCCGTTTATTGTCCATCAGCCGTGTTTATTGTCCATCAGCCGTGTTTATTGTCCATCAGCCGTGTTTATTGTCCATCAGCCGTGTTTATTGTCCATCAGCCGTGTTTTTTGTCCATCAGCCGTGTTTATTGTCCATCAGCCGTGTTTATTGTCCATCAGCCGTGTTTATTGTCCATCAGCCGTGTTTATTGTCCATCAGCCGTGTTTATTGTCCATCAGCCGTGTTTATTGTCCATCAGCCGTGTTTATTGTCCATCAGCCGTGTTATTGTCCATCAGCCGTGTTTATTGTCCATCAGCCGTGTTTATTGTCCATCAGCCCGTTTATTGTCCATCAGCCGTGTTATTGTCCATCAGCCGTGTTTATTGTCCATCAGCCGTGTTTATTGTCCATCAGCCGTGTTTATTGTCCATCAGCCGTTTTTTTGTCCGTCAGCCTGTTTATTGTCCATCAGCCGTGTTTATTGTCCATCAGCCGTGTTTATTGTGCATCAGCCGTGTTTATTGTCCATCAGCCGTGTTTATTGTCCATCTACCGTGTTTATTGTCCATCAGCCGTGTTTATTGTCCATCAGCCGTGTTTATTGTCCATCAGCCCCGTTTATTGTCCATCAGCCGTGTTTATTGTCCATCACCCGTGTTTATTGTCCATCAGCCGTGTTTATTGTCCATCACCCGTGTTTATTGTCCATCAGCCGTGTTTTTGTCCATCAGCCTGTTATTGTCCATCAGCCGTGTTTATTGTCCATCAGCCGTGTTTATTGTCCATCAGCCGTGTTTATTGTCCATCAGCCGTGTTTATTGTCCATCTACCGTGTTTATTGTCCATCAGCCGTGTTTATTGTCCATCAGCCGTGTTTATTGTCCATCAGCCGTGTTTATTGTCCATCAGCCGTGTTTATTGTCCATCAGCCGTGTTTATTGTCCATCAGCCGTGTTTATTGTCCATCACCGTGTTTATTGTCCATCAGCCGTGTTTATTGTCCATCACCGTGTTTATTGTCCATCAGCCGTGTTAATTGTCCATCAGCCGTGTTTATTGTCCATCAGCCGTGTTAATTGTCCATAAGCCGTGTTTATTGTCCATCAGCCGTGTTTATTGTCCATCTGCCGTGTTAATTGTCCATCAGATGTGTTTATTGTCCATCAGCCGTGTTTATTGTCCATCAGCCGTGTTTATTGTCCATCAGCCGTGTTTATTGTCCATCAGCCGTGTTTTGTCCATCAGCCGTGTTTATTGTCCATCTGCCGTGTTTATTTTCTCTCAGCCGTGTTTATTGTCCATCAGCCGTGTTTATTGCCCATCAGCCGTGTTTATTGTCCATCAGCCGTGTTTATTGTCATCAGCCGTGTTTATTGTCCATCAGCCGTGTTTATTGTCCATCAGCCGTGTTATTGTCCATCAGCCGTGTTTATTGTATATCAGCCGTGTTTATTGTACATCAGCCGTGTTTATTGTCCATCAGCCGTGTTAATTGTCCATCAGCCGTGTTTATTGTATATCAGCCGTGTTTATTGTCCATCAGCCGTGTTATTGTCCATCAGCCGTGTTTATTGTCCATCGCCGTTTTATTGTCCATCAGCCGTGTTTATTGTCCATCAGCCGTGTTATTGTCCATCAGCCGTGTTTATTGTCCATCAGCTCAGCCGTGTTTATTGTCCATCAGCGTGTGTTTATTGTCCATCAGCCGTGTTTATTGTCCATCAGCCGTGTTTATTGTCCATCACCGTGTTTATTGTCCATCAGCCGTGTTTATTGTCCATCAGCCGTGTTTATTGTCCATCACCGTGTTTATTGTCCATCAGCCGTGTTTATTGTCCATCAGCCGTGTTTATTGTCCATCAGCCGTGTTTATTGTCCATCAGCCGTGTTTATTGTCCATCAGCCGTGTTTATTGTCCATCAGCCGTGTTTATTGTCCATCAGCCGTGTTTATTGTCCATCAGCCGTGTTATTGTCCATCAGCCGTGTTATTGTCCATCAGCCGTGTTAATTGTCCATCAGCCGTGTTTATTGTCCATCAGCCGTGTTAATTGTCCATAAGCCGTGTTTATTGTCCATCAGCCGTGTTTATTGTCCATCTGCCGTGTTAATTGTCCATCAGATGTGTTTATTGTCCATCAGCCGTGTTTATTGTCCATCAGCCGTGTTTATTGTCCATCAGCCGTGTTTATTGTCCATCAGCCTGTTTTTTGTCCATCAGCCGTGTTTATTGTACATCTCCGTGTTTATTTTCTCTCAGCCGTGTTTATTGTCCATCAGCCGTGTTTATTGTCCATCTGCCGTGTTAATTGTCCATCAGCCGTGTTTATTGTATATCAGCCGTGTTTATTGTCCATCAGCCGTGTTTATTGTCCATCAGCCGTGTTTATTGTCCATCAGCCGTGTTTATTGTCCATCAGCCGTGTTTATTGTCCATCAGCCGTGTTAATTGTCCATCAGCCGTGTTTATTGTCCATCAGCCGTGTTTATTGCATCAGCCGTGTTTATTGTCCATCAGCCGTGTTTATTGTCCATCAGCCGTGTTTTTTGTCCATCAGCCGTGTTTATTGTCCATCAGCCGTGTTTATTGTCCATCAGCTCAGCCGTGTTATTGTCCATCAGCCGTGTTTATTGTCCATCAGCCGTGTTTATTGTCCATCAGCCGTGTTTATTGTCCATCACCGTGTTTATTGTCCATCAGCCGTGTTTATTGTCCATCAGCCGTGTTTATTGTCCATCTACCGTGTTTATTGTCCATCAGCCGTGTTTATTGTCCATCAGCCGTGTTTATTGTCCATCAGCGGTGTTTATTGTCCATCAGCCGTGTTATTGTCCATCAGCCGTGTTTATTGTCCATCAGCCGTGTTTATTGTCCATCTGCCGTGTTAATTGTCCATCAGCCGTGTTTATTGTATCAGCCGTGTTTATTGTCCATCAGCCGTGTTTATTGTCCATCAGCCGTGTTTATTGTCCATCAGCCGTGTTTTTTGTCCATCAGCCGTGTTTATTGTCCATCAGCCGTGTTTATTGTCCATCAGCTCAGCCGTGTTTATTGTCCATCAGCCGTGTTTATTGTCCATCAGCCGTGTTTATTGTCCATCAGCCGTGTTTATTGTCCATCACCGTGTTTATTGTCCATCAGCCGTGTTTATTGTCCATCAGCCGTGTTTATTGTCCATCAGCCGTGTTTATTGTCCATCAGCCGTGTTTATTGTCCATCAGCCGTGTTTATTGTCCATCAGCCGTGTTTATTGTCCATCAGCCGTGTTTATTGTCCATCAGCCGTGTTTATTGTCCATCACCCGTGTTTATTGTCCATCAGCCGTGTTTATTGTCCATCACCGTGTTTATTGTCCATCAGCCGTGTTAATTGTCCATCAGCCGTGTTAATGTCCATCAGCCGTGTTAATTGTCCATAAGCCGTGTTTATTGTCCATCAGCCGTGTTTATTGTCCATCTGCCGTGTTAATTGTCCATCAGATGTGTTTATTGTCCATCAGCCGTGTTTATTGTCCATCAGCGGTGTTTATTGTCCATCAGCCGTGTTTATTGTCCATCAGCCTGTTTTTGTCCATCAGCCGTGTTTATTGTCCATCTACCGTGTTTATTGTCCATCAGCCGTGTTTATTGTCCATCAGCCGTGTTTATTGTCCATCAGCCGTGTTTATTGTCCATCAGCCGTGTTATTGTATATCAGCCGTGTTTATTGTCCATCAGCAGTGTTTATTGTCCATCAGCCGTGTTAATTGTCCATCAGCCGTGTTTATTGTATATCAGCCGTGTTTATTGTCCATCAGCCGTGTTTATTGTCCATCAGCCGTGTTTATTGTCCATCAGCCGTGTTTTTGTCCATCAGCCGTGTTTATTGTCCATCAGCCGTGTTTATTGTCATCATCAGCCGTGTTTATTGTCCATCAGCCGTGTTTATTGTCCATCAGCCGTGTTATTGTCCATCAGCCGTGTTTATTGTCCATCAGCCGTGTTTATTGTCCATCAGCCGTGTTTATTGTCCATCAGCCGTGTTTATTGTCCATCTAGCCGTGTTTATTGTCCATCAGCCGTGTTTATTGTCCATCAGCCGTGTTATTGTCCATCAGCCGTGTTTATTGTCCATCAGCCGTGTTTATTGTCCATCAGCCGTGTTTATTGTCCATCAGCCGTGTTTATTGTCCATCAGCCGTGTTTATTGTCCATCACCGTGTTTATTGTCCATCAGCCGTGTTAATTGTCCATCAGCCGTGTTTAATGTCCATCAGCCGTGTTAATTGTCCATAAGCCGTGTTTATTGTCCATCAGCCGTGTTTATTGTCCATCAGCCGTGTTAATTGTCCATCAGATGTGTTTATTGTCCATCAGCCGTGTTATTGTCCATCAGCGTGTTTATTGTCCATCAGCCGTGTTTATTGTCCATCAGCCTGTTTTTTGTCCATCAGCCGTGTTTATTGTCCATCAGCCGTGTTTATTTTCTCTCAGCCGTGTTTATTGTCCATCAGCCGTGTTTATTGCCCATCAGCCGTGTTTATTGTCCATCAGCCGTGTTTATTGTATATCAGCCGTGTTTATTGTCCATCAGCCGTGTTATTGTCCATCAGCCGTGTTTATTGTCCATCAGCCGTGTTTATTGTATATCAGCCGTGTTTATTGTCCATCAGCCGTGTTTATTGTCCATCAGCCGTGTTTATTGTCCATCAGCCGTGTTTATTGTCCATCAGCCGTGTTTATTGTCCATCAGCCGTGTTTATTGTCCATCAGCCGTGTTTTTGTCCATCAGCCGTGTTTATTGTCCATCAGCCGTGTTTATTGTCCATCAGCTCAGCCGTGTTTATTGTCCATCAGCCGTGTTTATTGTCCATCAGCCGTGTTTATTGTCCATCAGCCGTGTTATTGTCCATCAGCCGTGTTTATTGTCCATCAGCGTGTTTATTGTCCATCAGCCGTGTTTATTGTCCATCACCGTGTTTATTGTCCATCAGCCGTGTTTATTGTCCATCAGCCGTGTTTATTGTCCATCAGCCGTGTTTATTGTCCATCAGCCGTGTTTATTGTCCATCAGCCGTGTTAATTGTCCATCAGCCGTGTTTATTGTCCATCACCGTGTTTATTGTCCATCAGCCGTGTTATTGTCCATCAGCCGTGTTTATTGTCCATCAGCCGTGTTTATTGTCCATCAGCCGTGTTTATTGTCCATCAGCCGTGTTTATTGTCCATCAGCCGTGTTTATTGTCCATCAGCCGTGTTTATTGTCCATCAGCCGTGTTTTTGTCCATCAGCCGTGTTTATTGTCCATCAGCCGTGTTTATTGTCCATCAGCCGTGTTTATTGTCCATCAGCCGTGTTTATTGTCCATCAGCCGTGTTATTGTCCATCAGCCGTGTTTATTGTCCATCAGCCGTGTTTATTGTCCATCAGCCGTGTTTATTGTCCATCAGCCGTGTTTATTGTCCATCAGCCGTGTTTATTGTCCATCAGCCGTGTTTATTGTCCATCAGCCGTGTTTATTGTCCATCTACCGTGTTTATTGTCCATCAGCCGTGTTTATTGTCCATCAGCCGTGTTTATTGTCCATCAGCCCGTTTATTGTCCATCAGCCGTGTTTATTGTCCATCAGCCGTGTGTTATTGTCCATCAGCCGTGTTTATTGTCCATCAGCCGTGTTTATTGTCCATCAGCCGTGTTTTTGTCCATCAGCCGTTTATTGTCCATCAGCCGTGTTTATTGTCCATCAGCCGTGTTTATTGTGCATCAGCCGTGTTTATTGTCCATCAGCGTGTTTATTGTCCATCAGCCGTGTTTATTGTCCATCAGCCGTGTTATTGTCCATCAGCCGTGTTTATTGTCCATCAGCCGTGTTTATTGTCCATCAGCCGTGTTTATTGTCCATCAGCCGTGTTTATTGTCCATCAGCCGTGTTTATTGTCCATCAGCCGTGTTTATTGTCCATCAGCCGTGTTTTTGTCCATCAGCCGTTTATTGTCCATCAGCCGTGTTTATTGTCCATCAGCCGTGTTTATTGTCCATCAGCCGTGTTTATTGTCCATCAGCCGTGTTTATTGTCCATCACCGTGTTTATTGTCCATCAGCCGTGTTTATTGTCCATCAGCCGTGTTTATTGTCCATCAGCCGTGTTTATTGTCCATCAGCCGTGTTTATTGTCCATCAGCCGTGTTTATTGTCCATCAGCCGTGTTTATTGTCATCAGCCGTGTTTATTGTCCATCAGCCGTGTTTATTGTCCATCAGCCGTGTTTATTGTCCATCAGCCGTGTTAATTGTCCATCAGCCGTGTTATTGTCCATCAGCCGTGTTATTGTCCATCAGCCGTGTTTATTGTCCATCAGCCGTGTTTATTGTCCATCAGCCGTGTTATTGTCCATCAGCCGTGTTTATTGTCCATCAGCCGTGTTTATTGTCCATCAGCCGTGTTTATTGTCCATCAGCCGTGTTTATTGTCCATCAGTGTTTTTGTCCATCAGCCGTGTTTATTGTCCATCTGCCGTGTTTATTTTCCTCAGCCGTGTTTATTGTCCATCAGCCGTGTTTATTGTCCATCAGCCGTGTTTATTGTCCATCAGCCGTGTTTATTGTCCATCAGCCGTGTTTATTGTCCATCAGCCGTGTTATTGTCCATCAGCCGTGTTTATTGTCCATCAGCCGTGTTATGTATATCAGCCGTGTTTATTGTCCATCAGCCGTGTTTATTGTCCATCAGCCGTGTTTATTGTCCATCAGCCGTGTTTATTGTCCATCAGCCGTGTTATTGTCCATCAGCCGTGTTTATTGTCCATCAGCCGTGTTTATTGTCCATCAGCCGTGTTTTTGTCCATCAGCCGTGTTTATTGTCCATCAGCCGTGTTATTGTCATCATCAGCCGTGTTTATTGTCCATCAGCCGTGTTATTGTCCATCAGCCGTGTTTATTGTCCATCAGCCGTGTTTATTGTCCATCAGCCGTGTTTATTGTCCATCAGCCGTGTTTATTGTCCATCAGCCGTGTTTATTGTCCATCAGCCGTGTTTATTGTCCATCAGCCGTGTTTATTGTCCATCAGCCGTGTTTATTGTCCATCAGCCGTGTTTATTGTCCATCAGCCGTGTTATTGTCCATCAGCCGTGTTTATTGTCCATCTACCGTGTTTATTGTCCATCAGCCGTGTTTATTGTCCATCAGCCGTGTTTATTGTCCATCAGCCGTGTTTATTGTCCATCAGCCGTGTTTATTGTCCATCAGCCGTTTTATTGTCCATCAGCCGTGTTTATTGTCCATCAGCCGTGTTATTGTCCATCAGCCGTGTTTTTGTCCATCAGCCGTGTTTATTGTCCATCAGCCGTGTTTATTGTCCATCAGCCGTGTTTATTGTCCATCAGCCGTGTTATTGTCCATCAGCCGTGTTTATTGTCCATCTACGTGTTTATTGTCCATCAGCCGTGTTTATTGTCCATCAGCCGTGTTTATTGTCCATCAGCCCCGTTTATTGTCCATCAGCCGTGTTTATTGTCCATCAGCCGTGTTTATTGTCCATCAGCCGTGTTTATTGTCCATCAGCCGTGTTTATTGTCCATCAGCCGTGTTTATTGTCCATCAGCCGTGTTTATTGTCCATCAGCCGTGTTTATTGTCCATCAGCCGTGTTTATTGTCCATCAGCCGTGTTTATTGTCCATCAGCCGTGTTTATTGTCCATCAGCCGTGTTTATTGTCCATCAGCCGTGTTTATTGTCCATCAGCCGTGTTATTGTCCATCAGCCGTGTTAATTGTCCATCAGCCGTGTTAATTGTCCATCAGCCGTGTTTATTGTCCATCAGCCGTGTTTATTGTCCATCTGCCGTGTTAATTGTCCATCAGATGTGTTTATTGTCCATCAGCCGTGTTTTATTGTCCATCAGCGGTGTTTATTGTCCATCAGCCGTGTTTATTGTCCATCAGCCTGTTTATTGTCCATCAGCCGTGTTTATTGTACATCTGCCGTGTTTATTTTCATCAGCCGTGTTTATTGTCCATCAGCCGTGTTATTGTCCATCTGCCGTGTTAATTGTCCATCAGCCGTGTTTATTGTATATCAGCCGTGTTTATTGTCCATCAGCCGTGTTTATTGTCCATCAGCCGTGTTTATTGTCCATCAGCCGTGTTTATTGTCCATCAGCCGTGTTTATTGTACATCAGCAGTGTTTATTGTCCATCTGCCGTGTTAATTGTCCATCAGCCGTGTTTATTGTATATCAGCCGTGTATTGTCCATCAGCCGTGTTTATTGTCCATCAGCCGTGTTTATTGTCCATCAGCCGTGTTTATTGTCCATCAGCCCGTTTATTGTCCATCAGCCGTGTTTATTGTCCATCAGCTCAGCCGTGTTTATTGTACATCAGCCGTGTTTATTGTCCATCAGCCGTGTTTATTGTCCATCAGCCGTGTTTATTGTCCATCTACCGTGTTTATTGTCCATCAGCCGTGTTTATTGTCCATCAGCCGTGTTTATTGTCCATCTACCGTGTTTATTGTCCATCAGCCGTGTTTATTGTCCATCAGCCGTGTTTATTGTCCATCAGCCGTGTTTATTGTCCATCAGCCGTGTTTATTGTACATCAGCAGTGTATTGTCCATCAGCCGTGTTAATTGTCCATCAGCCGTGTTATTGTCCATCAGCGTGTTTATTGTCCATCAGCGTGTTTATTGTCCATCAGCCGTGTTTATTGTCCATCAGCCGTGTTTTGTCCGTCAGCCTGTTTATTGTCCATCAGCCGTGTTTATTGTCCATCAGCTCAGCCGGTTATTGTACATCAGCCGTGTTATTGTCCATCAGCCGTGTTTATTGTCCATCAGCCGTGTTTATTGTCCATCTACCGTGTTATTGTCCATCAGCCGTGTTTATTGTCCATCAGCCGTGTTATTGTCCATCTACCGTGTTTATTGTCCATCAGCCGTGTTTATTGTCCATCAGCCGTGTTTATTGTCCATCAGCCGTGTTTATTGTCCATCAGCCGTGTTAATGTCCATCAGCCGTGTTAATTGTCCATCAGCCGTGTTTATTGTCCATCTACCGTGTTTATTGTCCATCAGCCGTGTTTATTGTCCATCAGCCGTGTTTATTGTCCATCAGCCGTTTATTGTCCATCAGCCGTGTCTATTGTCCATCAGCCGTGTTTATTGTCCATCAGCCGTGTTTATTGTCCATCAGCCGTGTTTATTGTCCATCAGCCGTGTTTTTTGTCCGTCAGCCTGTTTATTGTCCATCAGCCGTGTTTATTGTCCATCAGCCGTGTTTATTGTGCATCAGCCGTGTTTATTGTCCATCAGCCGTGTTTATTGTCCATCTACCGTGTTTATTGTCCATCAGCCGTGTTTATTGTCCATCAGCGTGTTTATTGTCCATCAGCCCCGTTTATTGTCCATCAGCCGTGTTTATTGTCCATCACCGTGTTTATTGTCCATCAGCCGTGTTTATTGTCCATCACCCGTGTTTATTGTCCATCAGCCGTGTTTATTGTCCATCACCCGTGTTTATTGTCCATCAGCCGTGTTAATTGTCCATCAGCCGTGTTAATTGTCCATCAGCCGTGTTAATTGTCCATAAGCCGTGTTATTGTCCATCAGCCGTGTTTATTGTCCATCTGCCGTGTTAATTGTCCATCAGATGTGTTTATTGTCCATCAGCCGTGTTTATTGTCCATCAGCGTTGTTTATTGTCCATCAGCCGTGTTTATTGTCCATCAGCCTGTTTTTTGTCCATCAGCCGTGTTTATTGTACATCTGCCGTGTTTATTTTCTCTCAGCCGTGTTTATTGTCCATCAGCCGTGTTTATTGCCATCTGCCGTGTTAATGTCCATCAGCCGTGTTTATTGTATATCAGCCGTGTTTATTGTCCATCAGCCGTGTTTATTGTCCATCAGCCGTGTTTATTGTCCATCAGCCGTGTTTATTGTATATCAGCCGTGTTTATTGTACATCAGCAGTGTTTATTGTCCATCTGCCGTGTTAATGTCCATCAGCCGTGTTTATTGTATATCAGCCGTGTTTATTGTCCATCAGCCGTGTTTATTGTCCATCAGCCGTGTTTATTGTCCATCAGCCGTGTTTATTGTACATCAGCCGTGTTTATTGTCCATCTGCCGTGTTTATTGTATATCAGCCGTGTTTATTGTCCATCAGCCGTGTTTATTGTCCATGCCGTGTTTATTGTCCATCTACCGTGTTTATTGTCCATCAGCCGTGTTTATTGTCCATCAGCCGTGTTTATTGTCCATCAGCCGTGTTTATTGTCCATCAGCCGTGTTTATTGTCCATCAGCCGTGTTTATTGTCCATCTACGTGTTATTGTCCATCAGCCGTGTTATTGTCCATCAGCCGTGTTAATTGTCCATCAGCCGTGTTATGTCCATCAGCCTGTTTATTGTCCATCAGCCGTGTTTATTGTCCATCAGCCGTGTTATTGTCCATCAGCCGTGTTTATTGTCCATCAGCCGTGTTTATTGTCCATCAGCCGTGTTTATTGTCCATCACCGTGTTTATTGTCCATCAGCCGTGTTTATTGTCCATCAGCCGTGTTTATTGTCCATCAGCCGTGTTTATTGTCCATCAGCCCGTTTATTGTCCATCAGCCGTGTTTATTGTCCATCAGCCGTGTTTATTGTCCATCAGCCGTGTTTATTGTCCATCAGCCGTGTTTATTGTCCATCAGCCGTGTTATTGTCCATCAGCCGTGTTTATTGTCCATCAGCCGTGTTAATTGTCCATCAGCCGTGTTTATTGTCCATCAGCCGTGTTTATTGTCCATCAGCCGTGTTTATTGTCCATCACCGTGTTTATTGTCCATCAGCCGTTTTATTGTCCATCAGCCGTGTTTATTGTCCATCAGCCGTGTTTATTGTCCATCAGCCGTGTTAATTGTCCATCAGCCGTGTTATTGTCCATCAGCCGTGTTTATTGTCCATCTACCGTGTTTATTGTCCATCAGCCGTGTTTATTGTCCATCAGCCGTGTTTATTGTCCATCAGCCCCGTTTATTGTCCATCAGCCGTGTTTATTGTCCATCAGCCGTGTTTATTGTCCATCAGCCGTGTTATTGTCCATCAGCCGTGTTTATTGTCCATCAGCCGTGTTTTGTCCATCAGCCCTGTTTATTGTCCATCAGCCGTGTTTATTGTCCATCAGCCGTGTTTATTGTGCATCAGCGTGTTTATTGTCCATCAGCCGTGTTTATTGTCCATCTACCGTGTTTATTGTCCATCAGCCGTGTTTATTGTCCATCAGCCGTTTTATTGTCCATCAGCCGTGTTTATTGTCCATCAGCCGTGTTTATTGTCCATCACCGTGTTTATTGTCCATCAGCCGTGTTTATTGTCCATCAGCCGTGTTTATTGTCCATCAGCCGTGTTTATTGTCCATCAGCCGTGTTTATTGTCCATCAGCCGTGTTTAATTGTCCATCAGCCGTGTTTATTGTCCATCAGCCGTGTTAATGTCCATAAGCCGTGTTTATTGTCCATCAGCCGTGTTTATTGTCCATCAGCCGTGTTTATTGTCCATCAGCCGTGTTTATTGTCCATCAGCCGTGTTTATTGTCCATCAGCCGTGTTTATTGTACATCTGCCGTGTTATTTCTCTCAGCCGTGTTTATTGTCCATCAGCCGTGTTTATTGCCATCTGCCGTGTTAATTGTCCATCAGCCGTGTTTATTGTCCATCAGCCGTGTTTATTGTCCATCAGCCGTGTTTATTGTCCATCAGCCGTGTTTATTGTCCATCAGCCGTGTTATTGTATATCAGCCGTGTTTATTGTACATCAGCAGTGTTTATTGTCCATCTGCCGTGTTAATTGTCCATCAGCCGTGTTTATTGTATATCAGCCGTGTTTATTGTCCATCAGCCGTGTTTATTGTACATCAGCCGTGTTTATTGTCCATCAGCCGTGTTTATTGTCCATCAGCCGTGTTTATTGTCCATCTGCCGTGTTTATTGTCCATCTACCGTGTTTATTGTCCATCAGCCGTGTTTATTGTCCATCAGCCGTGTTTATTGTCCATCAGCCGTGTTTATGTGGATCAGCCGTGTATATGTCCATCAGCCGTGTTTATTGTCCATCTACCGTGTTTATTGTCCATCAGCCGTGTTTATTGTCCATCAGCCGTGTTAATTGTCCATAAGCCGTGTTTATTGTCCATCAGCCCGGTTTATTGTCCATCAGCCGTGTTTATTGTCCATCAGCCGTGTTAATTGTCCATCAGCCGTCGTGTTATTGTCCATCAGCGTGTTTATTGTCCATCTACCGTGTTTATTGTCCATCAGCGTGTTTATTGTCCATCAGCCGTGTTTATTGTCCATCAGCCGTGTTTATTGTCCATCAGCCGTGTCTATTGTCCATCACCCGTGTTTATTGTCCATCAGCGTGTTTATTGTCCATCAGCCGGTGTTATTGTCCATCAGCCGTGTTTTTGTCCGTCAGCCCTGTTTATTGTCCATCAGCCGTGTTATTGTCCATCAGCCGTGTTTATTGTGCATCAGCCGTGTTTATTGTCCATCAGCCGTGTTTATTGTCCATCACCGTGTTTATTGTCCATCAGCGTGTTATTGTCCATCAGCCGTGTTTATTGTCCATCAGCCCCGTTTATTGTCCATCAGCCGTGTTTATTGTCCATCAGCACGTGTTTATTGTCCATCAGCCGTGTTTATTGTCCATCACCCGTGTTTTGTCCATCAGCCGTGTTATTGTCCATCACCGTGTTTATTGTCCATCAGCCGTGTTTATTGTCCATCAGCCGTGTTAATTGTCATCAGCCGTGTTAATTGTCCATAAGCCGTGTTTATTGTCCATCAGCCGTGTTTATTGTCCATCTGCCGTGTTAATTGTCATCAGATGTGTTTTATTGTCCATCAGCCGTGTTTATTGTCCATCAGCGGTGTTTATTGTCCATCAGCCGTGTTTATTGTCCATCAGCTGTTTTTTGTCCATCAGCCGTGTTTATTGTACATCTGCCGTGTTTATTTTCTCTCAGCCGTGTTTATTGTCCATCAGCCGTGTTATTGCCCATCAGCCGTGTTAATTGTCCATCAGCCGTGTTTAGTATATCAGCCGTGTTTATTGTCCATCAGCCGTGTTTATTGTCCATCAGCCGTGTTTATTGTCCATCAGCCGTGTTTATTGTATATCAGCCGTGTTATTGTACATCAGCAGTGTTTATTGTCCATCTGCCGTGTTAATTGTCCATCAGCCGTGTTATTGTATATCAGCCGTGTTTATTGTCCATCAGCCGTGTTTATTGTACATCAGCCGTGTGTTTATTGTATATCAGCCGGTTTATTGTACATCAGCCGTGTTTATTGTCCATCTGCCGTGTTTATTGTCCATCTACCGTGTTTATTGTCCATCAGCCGTGTTTATTGTCCATCAGCCGTGTTTATTGTCCATCAGCCGTGTTATTGTGGATCAGCCGGTGTTATTGTCCATCAGCCGTGTTTATTGTCCATCTACCGTGTTTATTGTCCATCAGCCGTGTTTATTGTCCATCAGCCGTGTTTAATTGTCCATAAGCCGTGTTTATTGTCCATCAGCCCCGGTTATTGTCCATCAGCCGTGTTTATTGTCCATCAGCCGTGTTTATTGTCCATCAGCCGTGTTATGTGATCAGCCGTGTTTATTGTCCATCAGCCGTGTTTATTGTCCATCTAACCGTGTTTATTGTCCATCAGCCGTGTTTATTGTCCATCAGCCGTGTTTATTGTCCATCAGCCGTGTTTATTGTCCATCAGCCCGTTTATTGTCCATCAGCCGTGTTTATTGTGCATCAGCCGTGTTTATTGTCCATCAGCCGTGTTTATTGTCCATCAGCCGTGTTTATTGTCCATCAGCCGGTTTATTGTCCATCAGCCGTGTTTATTGTCCATCAGCCGTGTTTATTGTCCATCAGCCGTGTTTATTGTCCATCAGCCGTGTTTATTGTCCATCAGCCGTGTTTATTGTCCATCAGCCGTGTTTATTGTCCATCACCCGTGTTTATTGTCCATCAGCCGTGTTATTGTCCATCAGCCGTGTTAATTGTCATCAGCCGTGTTAATTGTCCATCAGCCGTGTTTATTGTCCATCAGCCGTGTTATTGTCCATCAGCCGTTTTAATGTCCATCAGCCGTGTTTATTGTCCATCAGCCGTGTTTATTGTCCATCAGCCGTGTTTATTGTCCATCAGCCGTGTTTATTGTCCAATCAGCCGTGTTTATTGTCCATCAGCCGTGTTTATTGTCCATCAGCCGTGTTATTTCCATCAGCCGTGTTTATTGTCCATCAGCCGTGTTATTGTCCATCAGCCGTGTTTATTGTCCATCAGCCGTGTTTATTGTCCATCAGCCGTGTTATTGTCCATCAGCCGTGTTTATTGTCCATCAGCCGTGTTATTGTCCATCAGC
>CALZFC010000093.1:1342500-1422343 GCA_945643635.1 Allodiplogaster sudhausi | reverse complement strand
AGAAGAAGAAGAAAGGAAAATGCAGAGAATTAGGCGGAGAAATGTCATGTATTTTTATTTTCTTCGGTGTAAAGGCCGCATTGATTCTGAAGCATATGGAGGGCGAAAGCAGACACCTTACTCGACCTTTTCCTTCTTGAAAATTGATCACCATATGGCGCGCAGAAATGCCTCACCCGGCTCTGCGAATGACAATTGGATGACGAGCAATAGAGCATTGAAATTTCTTTACTTTGAAGAATGATATTAATCTCGCTTCATGCAACGGATATATCAAAAAAAATCTATATCAAAGACATGGCATAAAACGAAATTCGCTACAATATGGCCTGAAGCGTTCGCTGTCAGAAAGTGGGTAAGAAGAAGGAGGAGAGAAGAGGAAGAGGAAGAAGAAGAAGAAGAAGAAGAAGAAGAAGAAGAAGAAGAAGAAGAAGAAGAAGAAGAAGAAGAAGAAGAAGAAGAAGAAGAAGAAGAAGAAGAAGAAGAAGAAGAAGAAGAAGAAGAAGAAGAAGAAGAAGAAGAAGAAGAAGAAGAAGAAGAAGAAGAAGAAGAAGAAGAAGAAGAAGAAGAAGAAGAAGAAGAAGAAGAAGAAGAAGAAGAAGAAGAAGAAGAAGAAGAAGAAGGAGGAGAAGAAGAGGAAGAGGAAGAAGAAGAAGAGAAGAAGAAGAAGAAGAAAGGAAAATGCAGAGAATTAGGCGGAGAAATGTCATGTATTTTTATTTTCTTCGGTGTAAAGGCCGCATTGATTCTGAAGCATATGGAGGGCGAAAGCAGACACCTTACTCGACCTTTTCCTTCTTGAAAATTGATCACCATATGGCGCGCAGAAATGCCTCACCCGGCTCTGCGAATGACAATTGGATGACGAGCAATAGAGCATTGAAATTTCTTTACTTTGAAGAATGATATTAATCTCGCTTCATGCAACGGATATATCAAAAAAAATCTATATCAAAGACATGGCATAAAACGAAATTCGCTACAATATGGCCTGAAGCGTTCGCTGTCAGAAAGTGGGTAGCTACAGTGAAACCTCATTAGCCCCTGACTTTGAATGAAAGTGATCCCAGTTAGAAGCAGCCATTTGAGAATGGTTCAGCACTATTAATATTATGCTTATATTTAGCTTGACGCACGCAAGACTCAATGCCTCTTTGAGATGTGGAAGTAAATGTACTCAGTAAGAAGGAAAATGGGCGAGAGGACAGTGAGAATGCAAAAGGCATAAAGCGGAATTTTGAGCGTGCCAAGAGCGACTTCATTAAACGAGTAGTCGGATCGCTTCTGCTTCATCAGATATCGATTTTCACGCCCCGTGAATCGGCGATGCCAAAAGTTGTCAAACTGAAAATAGGATCGAAAAAGGAACAAAATGAACGTAATTTTTGGGCTTTTACAGCATTTTTGATCAAGCCCACTGACGTGATCTTCTTGGAAGATTGTCATGATCAGCCAGTTGACAGAATTTCTGAAGCGCTCGCCCCTCCTGCTCTTCGCTATATAGAATGACATTAGCGCGGTCTTTCCAAGGTAATTGGCGTGGACTTCCGGCCATTTTGTCTCCATCAACTTTGCATCTCGAGTTATCGGGAGCCTAGGAAATAAGATAAATCACAAATATAGTCTTTTAAATAATATAACCTTTATATTTATCTGCTCCTACATATGTGTAGCTTTTTAACCAATAGACGACTTTCCAAAACATGAAAGTGTTCCTTCAGTACCTCTTCAATCGGCAATCTGGCGGGAGTTCATGGTAGCTGCGATACGAGAATTGGTAATCAAAGAGAAGCGAAACCGAATTCTCTTGCTTGCACAACTACAAAAATATTTTTTAATTCATGGCCGAAGGACGATGAAAGTGGCCTCGAACCCTTTGGAAGACTTTGTCAAATGACGGAATTATGACCGCGTTGGATTTGCGATTTTGGAACATTTCTTCCTTCTGAAGAATACGAGACAAGTTGCGTTGTTCATCAAGTAAGAGGATTAATGTAAGATTTTTTAGAATTCGCCTAACCAATGGGCGCGATAGAAAAATGTTATCTTTGAGAATTAGCTCAATTTCACCGGATCGGATGTTCGACAATGCGTCGTCCATTGTCCTTTAAATTTTTATGTAAGGGGAAAAAGATGAATGCCAACTCGAGAAGAAGAACAAAGTAGTTTGCTCCTAACTTCCTAGAAATGTCGAGGTTGCTGACAGCAGCATCCTGAAACTTTGCATTGTAGTGGGCGAGAATGCCCAGAAGGCTCAGCTGATACAGAAATGCCCACGCACGACGACGGCGCATGCAAGGAAGTTGGTCCTCGCTAAATCTAGATGAAGTTTGAGGAGCCATAAACCCATGCTCGAAGCTTCGCCCTTTTTGCCTGGACCGAGAGCGAGAAGGCATGTTTGAGAGATACAATGGCCAGGAAAATGAAATGGATAACGGTTGAGTTGCGTGTCCCTTTAATGGGGCTTGAAGTATAAAATGAAATAAAATCGAACCTTTAAAAAAATATTCTTGCGTTGAATCAGCACAATTGAAAAGAACATTGGAACGGAAAGGAGTTACAATCATGAAGTTTTGTAACCAACAACTTCTGCCGGAAACCAATGCGTCTGAAGGCGAAAACACTCGAAATCTCGATTGCGACGACAACGGCGAAGTGCAGAAATAGCATTGCATAGACGAGCGGTGAGAATACGAGAACATCGTATACGGACCAACCGCCGTTATCAGATGACGCTTTGTAGAAGGCGGACTTAACAGAAGCTTTTTAGGAGGATGATCACCGAAAATAGCTTGTACGAGTTCAAATTATAATTATGAAGATGTCATCATCATATCATCATACCGTTGATGAAAGGATGGGCAAAGAAACGAGAAAGGAGTCGGCGACCATGAGGTTGGGCGCGAAGTCTTCAGCAGCTGCGTCGATCTCACCTCGCTGGAGTTTCCCGAATAGTCCGCTGCTGCCATTCTTGCTGTCTCCTAATGTACATATGTAAATGCATACAGAGATTGATGTAACGTGGAGCACTCCATTGAGCATTTAGAATAATGTTATTGAATTGCTTCGGAACATCTCACGAGCATGTTTGCAAGAATGTCTTTAAATAATCTGTCAAGGACATGTGTATATTATACAACACGCGAATACTAAACGATTAGAATCAATAGACGAACCGTATTCGTGATATCTGACGAATTCAACCGTCTCGTTCATCATCTTTGCCGCAGCTTGGAAGAGAACGAAGAAGATGCCTTTCATTCGTGGTCGCTCACTGCTCACGTAGAGATTCGGGAAATAATCGGGGTCGACGTAGCCGATTCGGACCATGTGGAGAGTCTTTAGACTTGATCCCTAAATATGGTTATACAGCTTGGGCCGGCATAGAGCACGAATGGCATGTAGGAAGAGACAAAAAAAAAGATATAAAAAAAGAGAAAGCGTATTTCGGAGCGAGGCAGAACAATTAGTAAAAGATGCATAAAAGGGCAAGAATATATACATATCTGGAAGCGGGACGAGATCCAAGGACGCTTCAGAGGTCTCTCCCGTTTCCTTTCGAGTCCCTCGCACCCCCTCCTCTCGCATTGCGACATCGCCTCCCGATGAAACCCCACTCACTAGGCCCCCTGGCCTCTGTACTATTGTTTCCCGAGCTGCATGTTTTTCTTAGCATTGTTTAAACCAGATGTAGGTTGGGTTGTGAAATCTAGCTCTCTGGTATGATAAATTCGTTGATGCTGTTAGAGTCCCTGTATCATTAAAGTCAAACTGCGACCTGCTTGCCATTGATCACTCCTCTCCAACTGATGCCTCCATCATTCGCACTGACCTTGGCTATCGGCCTCACAACTCCACCGCCTCCCAAACCGCTAATTGCTTTGTGTGCATTCACACCCTTCTAGCTGTCAAACATAGCGTCCCACATTCAATTGTTCTAGCAAGGCGAGTCTATAACACATTCTCAAGTCAAACACTTATCAGATCTAGCGCATGATTTAACACGACTCAGCATGTTCTTAGCTATCAGAACGACGAATACTTCTACTTCTAACCCATTAGAAAAAACACACCACGAATATAAGTAGATAGGATCAAGAATTTATTTATTTTTCTATCCTCTTGTTTTGTATGAGCACAAATCGAATAGGTACATATGTATGTACATACATACAAGATTGGCCTCATTTTCACTTTGACATTCAATGAAGTTCATCTGTCACTAAAATCTAAAACTGCTAGGAGTATTGAGCGAAAAATCTGTAAAGGGATGTCATACATAGAAGGTAGCCGCTCTGCCTAACAAAGTAACAGGCCCTAAAGGGCGGCTGTGCCTCTCCGGTTCTAACTGGCTGGTAGAGTAGAAGAGAACACCCATCTGAAGCCGCTGCTCCCTTCACTTATCTGCCCCCCCTGTCGCCCTTTGTGCTCTCCATGCAACGGCTGTGTAGGCTGGGTTAGAGAAAGAAAGGAAGGAAGAATAGGGGAAGACGGAGAGAGAATAATGTGAGAAGATCAAATTAGAGCGAGAGGGGCTATTCGAAAGAAGATACACAAAAGGCAAGAGTAAACAAAGAATTTCTGAGGACATTTTTCACTTAATGCAAACACTTAAACTGGCAGAAAAGGCTTGAAGCGAAAATTGGTGGCCTACTCGACCTTTCCGAAAATGGATGAATATGGAAAGCCTTAACACCCCATAATGCGCTAAATAAACATGCATAAAACGCAAGAGGGCCTCGGACTAGCATACGTGTATGCCCCAAGCCTGGAAAGTCTCTAATGGGAAGGGTGAAAGGTTTTTTCAAACATGCTACATACATACATATTACATACATATATGACGGTGCCAATAAAAAAAAAGGGGTTTTTGAATTTTAGACCAGTTAAGCACATTTGCGCAAAATGTACATGAATTTTTTTGCATATGCTACACGAATCTGCAAAATTGGTCAAAAATTACTTATGCATTTTTGCGGCCTTTTTTTAAAGTTGACACCGTCATGCATTTGCACGTTCTCATGTGGGAATTAGACACGCAATAAGAAAAAAGCAGTTGCTGAAAGAGTTGAATAGGGGTCGAAAAAAGAGCGAGAGGGCGACATCGGAGTATTGTGTATCGGGTAAAACAATCAAAAACATTGCCTCGGAAGTACGCCTCATGACTGAAAGGAATTTTTTTTAGATGTCAAACAAAAGCTTAAAGGAGCAGTTCACTGAATATCTAACATATGGTTTTATGGAAGTGGATCTATTAGCATCAGTCTAAAACATACTTCTGGAAAGTTTGAACCATTTTTGTAAACTTGTTAGAAAGTTAGAAGCACGCGAAATGTGGCGGGGCCAAAATTTTGTACTGTAGCTGTTAGCCACCCTCCTATTTCACACGCTCTCTAACCCGCAGAAGGGCCAAATATTTGAGAGCGCGCGTTCAAAATGGTCCTGATATACTACGGTATCATCATTCAGTGCATGGTTCCTTTAAAAACGATTGTTGTTTCAAACAATTCATCAAACAAATTAGGAAAACGAACTCGCATCAAAGAGTGTTGTTTCATTCAATTTTTTGTGTGTTATTCGACCCAAATAGTAGCCATCACTTGGCCATACGATTAAAGAAGCACGCAAAACAATCCATTATGCTTCAGTTGCTGAAGACGGGCAATAGAACATTGAAAGTCCTGTAGCAAAGTGTTTTCTCCCTTGATGTTTACGGATACACGGAGGGTACGGGTCATACAAATTCTTCCAGTTTGAGAGCGCACCAAATACGGTACTTTTCCTCGTTGCGCCCGTTTCATGCGTCGCGGCTAGGCCAAGCATACAGCTCGCCTCCAAATGCATCGATCGAAGTGATTTAAACTCCCTCCAAAAGTTACCGTAATATGTGGTCATTACTTTGAAAATTCAGGCAACTAGCAATTTGCCAACAATTTCACCTTCACATTATTTTGAAAATCCAGGCAACTGGCAATTTGCCAGCAATTTCACCTTCGCTAAGGATTATGAAGTTCCGTTCCGTTTGTGTCACACAATACGATTGTGGAAAACATAAGAAATTTGCAGTTCGACGCACCAAAATTATCTCAAACCGGAAGGGGGTACCCTCCGTGCGGATATATGCACAAATTTACGAATAAAAACCTTTCTGATAGCGAAATTTGCTACGACAGGACCAAAAGCTTTCGCTGCCAATGTGAAGGGGATTAGCGACAGCAAGACATGATTGAAGGAGACCATAAGGGAAAAACTCCTACCACAAAGTCCCTGACAGATTTAGACGGAATGATAAAAAGTACGGAGTAAAGAATCAACAGAAATGGTGCAACTGTCCCTCGCCTCTCTCTTGTGACTTGTGACTTGTGACTTGTCTTGTGAAACTTGTGGTTTGCACCACTGCCAGGTGAGCCTATGTGTTAAGACAAACCCGGCCAATGTTAGTTGCCCGCACCATATGTATACAATTCATGGGAATTACTCAATTGGCTCCAGCGGCCACAGTGTTGCTCTGCCAAAATTTTTTGAAAATGGCGGGAAAATAAAATATTCGGGAATTCAAAGTAGAAAACAGTGCTAATTTCCTCATGGCATGGAGGCTTTTGTGATTTCGGGACACCTGCAATCGAAGTTTCTAGCACAACCTGACCAAATAAAGCGAAAAAAACAAGACACTATTTATTCGCCTCGGACCTCCTTTAAATTCTGAATTTGAATGCGGGCGCCCAGTTTGAAGAAGCCATTTGTGAATGTCCACGGGGGTTCAAGGCGATACTTAGTAAAATTTTCAGTGTGCCGAGTGACGTACGGTAGAAGTTAATTCAAATTCTCTGAAATGCACGTCTACTGTAACATATGCACTAAATAGGGGTGGAATAGCACTATTTAGTGCATATTCTACAGTACATCTTCCATTCAGTTGAGATTGCATCAGCATTTATTTTAAAATTCAGAATTTCTTGACACGAGAATGTTCCTACTGTAAGACTTTTCCGCCAACTTTTGGAAAATTGTCACGATTGGCTTACTACTCGAAATGTACAGAGCTAAATCGCCGTGTGTCATCAGTTCACTTTTAATATTTTTTTTGCTTGATAGGTGCAAGAATCAATGCCTCTTTGAAATATGGAGGTAAATATGTTCAATTTGAAGGAAAAGGGGGCAAGGCGACAGTGAGACGGCAAAAGGCATAAAGAGGGACTTCATTATATCAGTAGTCGCTTCGCTTCGGTTCATCACATATCGATTTTCATGCCGCGTGATAATGTTGCAAGTTCTCTAACTAAAAATGGGTGCTATATGAGTTGGGGGGGGGCAGTATAATTTTTTTTCTTTTTCGCTCAAATCGCGCACAGGGGGGTTCTGCGGCATGGCGAACAAGAATATCATGTTTGTTTTGTTCTTGTTTGCAGTTTAACAAAGTTATCGTACTTAGTATTTGCTCGAATTGCATGGATGTCGGGTACCGGGAATCAAATTACCTCTCGGAGCCAGTTTAAGACAAAGCTCTGAACTAGAAATGGAGTAAAGGGCGACCCATTACGCTTACCATTTGCAAGATTCAGTCAATAAGCGTCTCTTGGATATATCATACTGCGTTTCCAAGTTATCAGGGCAACAGTTACTCGACCAAGGGAATGAGAGGCAAAGCGAAAGAGGTGACTTCGGGCCCGAGTCGTGGTGATTTTTTTTTGCCATATTCTTACCCTTCGAGTTTGTGCTTGAACTCTCTGCATCGAGTCGTGTCTCATTTCACTGCTGAACGGTGCGACCGTTGTCACGATTGCCAATCTGCACGACCTTCATGGAGAAAATCGTGCTCTATGAGGTGTATTTTAGTTGTTATTTTAAGTGCAGGGCAATGGAGAGATCGGCTTTGATTTTAGGCGCTCTCGTTTTGAGGCGAAGATGAAAGTTAAAACTACAGAAACGAACTAATCGATTAATTTAGATTCAAAGTTATAGCGATTTTAGGTTGTCAACCTGGTCGAAAAGATATTTGTTACTGCAGCTCTCGAACTGGCCAGAAAGTAGATAATCGTTTTTAATTCTGCCAACTGCCGTTGCTCTATTCGTGATGTGACCGTTAAAATTATTCTACCAAACCCTCCGTTTCTCCTCTCTTGCATGGCCAGGCTAGTTTTTGATTGGATATTGAAGAGAGAGAGAGGGAGAGAGAAGGAGAAAGCAAGAGAGAAACAAAGAATGGGAGAGGGTCTTTGTGCTCTCACTCTCTCTCTCTCTCTTTCTCTCTTTCTCTCTCTCTCTCTCTCTCTCCTGGTCCTCTCTCGTTCTCCCTTCTCACTATCTCTACTAGTCATTTCTCTCTCTTTATCCCTTCTCTCTATCTCACCTCGTCTTCTCTCTCTGTCTCTCTCCTCGTTACAAGGAAAAGAGTACTACATTTAAATTACTGATATTAGTTTGCAATGCGTATATTTGAGGTGTGTTATCACTACTCTCTTTCTTTAAGACAGCCATTTCTTGCCATTTTGCTGATTAGTAGCAATAGTTAACAGGGAACTTGCTTAATGTTAATATTCCTTTTGCATATTGCATTTTTTTCAAAGACAGCCGACCTGGTCGAAAAGATATGTATTTGTTTCTGCAGTTCTCTAAACGGCCAGAAAGGAGATATTCGACACCACAAGACGTCCATTTTAGTTCTTCCAATTGCCGCTTCTCAATTATTCGCGTGACGGTTTCACTCATTCGCACAAACTCTCCATTTCTCCTTTCATGATGGCCATGCAGTTCGCTATCAAGCAGATAAACCTTTTCACACTTACAATTAGGCTTAGGCTGAGAGAAAAAGAGAAAGAAAGTGATATAGAGAGAAAGAGAGGAATTTTCTTCTCGATCTTCTTCAGCGAAATGGGGTGTGGTGAGCGATCGGTTTTACTATATAAGACCTGGTACTACGACAAATCTTCAAACACTTACAAATGCGCATCCTCATCCTCCTGCTCGCTGTCCTCGCAGTGTTCGCGTCAGTCAATTTCTTAGTTCAAACTTGAACTACATACATCAAAATCGGTTTTAATATTTATTTGAAATCGACATTTCCTTATTATATTCGGCCAGTATTGTTTTTATAACTGTAAATATAGTGAATTGGCTGTAATGTTAGAATTTGGTAGTAGCTTATTTATGTGTTTATTAATTTTCTCTCTCACTTATCTAATAATTTAAGCAAAGCAGAAACAATGTTGGATCTTAACTTTATGAAACAAATAATACAGGAACTTGGCGAACGCGAGAGTGCTCAAGCGTGAAGTCGGAGCAACTGACGGCACACGCGTGAAGCGAGCACCAAAATATGCAAATGGATAAGCAGACCGAGCCATAAATGGCTGCCAGCTCTATGCCATCTCCCCACAACAACTACCCTTACAATGTTATGGCGCAGTCTTAACAGATACACATATGTATATGTATAACCGATTTTTTGTAGAAAGTTGCCAGAAATAAACGCATGCTTCTTTACTTGATAGAACAAAATATGAAAAATTCAATATATAAAAATTTTTCTTTTGTGTATTTCCCGCCGATATCTGTTTTGCTCTTTGTTACCATATATTTCGCTCTTCCTCAATCTCTCTATCTCCTTTTCTCTCTTTCTCCCCCCCTGCTCTATTTTCCCTCCTTCTCTCTTTCCCTCTCTCTTTCTATCTCTCTCTGTCTCCTTATCTCGCATTCGTAATGGACAGATTGGCTGCCTCCGATTTCCCTTCTTATTCCGCAACTAAGTGGGCGAACTTTGTTCTCATCATACAACCGGCCCGATAGAACCAGAAATTGATTGATGCGCACATAAAAAGAAAAAAAAGGCTGAGAAATATTGGCACGGACGAGCGCGGCCTCTCAAGAAGGAGAGAGAGAGAGAGAGGGAGAGAGAGAGAGAGAGAAGGAGAGAGAGAAAGAGAGCCGCATTAAGGAAATCTATTGTTGCTTTCCAACATAGCTTTTATTAAATTAAGTGCTTAAATAACACTTTCATTGGTAAAAATAAAAACTTAACATTGAATTATGAGAACCTCTCTGTAAGGGTCAAGGAGCGTCTGCCCCGGGGAATTTTTGTTTTCTTTTGTTTTGAAAACTTTATGAGGGATGTATCTGCAATTCTTAACCAGGTTTAGGCTGTCAAAAAGTTTTGAAAAAATTTACATTTTTGTATACATTTATGTATAAGTATGTAGATGATGATTAAATAAAATATATATTCATTTATTATATATAGGATGTATGTATATACATATTTGCATACATGTATGTATGTATATAACAATAATGATTCACACGAATGAAAGAACAAAAAAGAACTGCATTGATTGCTTTTCTTAGCCGTTCACCCTTCTTGGTCTTCGCGATGTAGAAAACCATTCGTTCCGTCTCGCCAATCTTCTCAGCTGAGACTTCCGGCCATTTCGTCTCCATCAATTTCAGATCTCCTGGGGCCAACGGTACCCTGGTAAGGATTAATTAAAGGATGATCACCAAATAAAATATTTTTTCTCATATGCTACTTAGCAATTCACACAAACCCGCTGCGTGAACATAACATATGCGAATGTTAGGGCGAAGAGCTAGAAATTTCAAATATCAGGTAATTTTTTGGTGATCGCCCGCCTTTAAATCTTTCATTAAATTTCATAAATGTAAAATATTTCGGGTATGCATACTAACTGCGCATATACATATGTACATATGTAAATTGCAAGTAAATCTTAACCAATAACCTCTTCAAGCTGCAGTCCGTTCGAAGTTTATAATGCTTCTTATAAGAAAAGTGATAATCCCACAAGAGAGCGACTGAATACCTTCGTTTGCAGAGCTATAATCATAAGAAAAATATTTAAAAAGGACAGAGAGTTTTCTAACCCTTCGAAAGAGTTTATCAAATGAAGGCATGAATAATTGGCGAGATGTGGGATTTTGGAAAATTTCCACTTCCTGAAAGAAGTCAACAATTTTTGTTTAAACAATCAATGTTGCACATTTTCAGTCTTTCGCCTGATTTGATTTTCGACAATGCAACTTCAGTGGTCCTAAGTAACTGTTTTGTTTAGCATCTACATAGATGCACATCCATTTCCATGATATATGAAACGTTAATGAACAAGCAAATAATCCTGACAGCCTAGAATGGTCGGTGTTGCGAACAGCGGCGTCGCGGTAACTCGCATTGTAGAATGCGATGATGCAGAAGAGGGTCATCTGGTACAAGAAGGCCCAGGCTCGCCGCTCGCGCACAGATGGCAGCTGGCAGTTGCTGATCAAAGCGATAAATGTGTGATCTTTTAAAAGTTTTATTTGTCTCATCACTTTATAAAACTGACATCATCTTCTTGACTCCGATTCTTTGGAAGGCGACAGCAGCCGAGGACCAAGTGAAGAATGAGCGAAACGAAGACGATCGGCGAGAAAACGAGAACATCGAAGATGGACCAGCCACCATTCTAAGACACTGCTTCATAGAACGCCGGCTCAACACATCCTGTTTGTTTTTCTTCAAAGTTTTACAAGCAATTATAGCAGTTCGATGTATGTAAATGATTTGACAGCCTGACCATGAGTATTGTTCTATTCCTTTTCCAAAGTCAAAAAGAAGAAAAATTATTTCTCATTGTCAGTTAATGAAGGACTTACCGTATCAGACAAAACAGGCAGCTTGAAGTTGGCAAGTCGGTAATTTAAGTCGTAGTCCTCAGCAACTGCGTCAATCTCGCCTCGCTGAAGCGCGCCAAAAAGGCCGCTTAGTCGAGAGAACCTTGAGTCGTTCTTTGGATTTTTGCTGCCTTCTACAAACATTGTCTTTGTCTCTTCAAGCATCGGGGTTTTCATAGCTTTGTTTTATAAAATGCCAACTAAGGTAATGAAGGCGTACGAACCATACTTATTGTGCTTGACGAACTCTACCGTCTTGCGGCAATGTTGAAAAGCATGAAGAAGATGCCTTTCAAGTGAGGGCGCCTTCGGCTCACGTAGAGATACGGGAAATAGTCGGCGTCAACAAAGCCGAGACGGGGCATGCCGCATTCGACTGGCTGCTTTCTTTGACTCTATGGATGTCATGATGAGTGTGCTCATGTTCTCAGGCTGTAGAAATTTTTCTAAGTCCAGAACTCCCGTTGAAATTTTCGACCGTTATTTTTCTAAGTCCAGAAGTCCCCGTTGAAATTTTCACCCGATATTTTTCTAAGTCCAGAACGTTCCGTTGAAATTTTTCCCGTTATTTTTCTAAGTCCAGGATTCATTCCACCATGTTCTTGGTCGATCGAAATATTACAAGTCCAGGATCCTGACAGGATCCGAACCAGGGTCGCTTGCGTAAGTCCCCCGCGTTACCAATCGGCCAATCGTCCATCATACCAACTGGCATGCGAAGATGTAGACATTCGTGTGGCAGTGATCATACATCACAAATCACACATCACTTTACACGGAGAAATACCAAGTATGATGGTTGAAATATCACAAGCCCAGGATCCGAACGGGAATCGAACCTGAGCCGATTGCGTCGTATGTCGTGACGTTACCAATGAGCTAATCGTCCATCATACCAACTTGCAAGTGAAGATGTAGACATTCGTGTGGAATGTGATCATACATCACATGATCACAGATTATCCCCAGGGGGGGGGATAATATTTTTCAGCCAGTCGAAATATCACAAGTCCGGAATAAATAGAGCAATTGATATTGCCCCGAGGAGGAATCGAACCAGAACCTTTTGATTTGAAAACAAACTCACTACCAATGAGACAATCGACCGTCATGCCAACTCTCAACTGAATATGTAGACATGCAAACGTGTATGTGATAGTGATACATATTTTCCCAAGTCCAAAACCCCTCGTGAATTATTCACCCTTGTATTTTTCCCAAAACTTATTCCATTATTGGTCTGTCGTAATATTACAAGTCCATTACACATTTTATCAAATTCAATATATAACAATCACGATGATGCACAATTCTCAAGAACAGATTTTTCACGAATATTATTGAGGGTGACATTGTGAAACACTGCAGATTGGATTCTCTGGTTGGCGACGATACAAGAATTGCAGAGACGAATATGTGTCATGTTGTTGGTCGTAGTGTCGTTAAGCTTTGCACAAACGTTGCAAACGGCAATGACGATGAATCGGTGGCTTTTCAAGAGGTGTCCGTGATTGCTTACTTGAGATGGCCGTTGGAAGGCATCAACGAGTTCCTTGAAGCTCTTCTGCAAATTTATAACAAATGGTGAAATTGCAAGAGCACGAGAAAAGTATACCTTTGCCTTAGGTTCATCCTTTGCAGTCGCAGTAAACCTTCGTTTGCGTTCACGAAGCTGAAAATGAATGATATATAGAAAAAATTCAAAAACATGCAATTTTAAACAAAACCTTTTCCTTACGCGAAGTTTTTGAATGCGAGGAAATGGAAGACGAAGAAGATGAAGATGAAGAAGACTGGGAACGAACCATTTGACCTGATTGAATTTTTCAAGTAATGACTGCCTCAGTCGTCAAAGGGGCGGAACTGCACATAGACGTTATCAGATTCGTCTGTGAGTAGTTGAATAGTACCAAGGGGTCGAATGTAACGTGCATGACGTGGCTGATAAATTTCCTCACCACTGTGAGCGCGCTTAATGTGTCGACGTAGATTAAAACCAGTCGAGAATACATTTCCGCAATCTTCACAGTTAAAAGCCTTTTTCTCGATATTGGATTCTACAGAAGGAACAGGCATAGTTTCAGCAATGTTCTTTCCTTTAGATTCAATAGTTGTACTAGTTGCAGCAGGTGCAGAAGCAGGAGAGGATGCCTTACGATCACCAGCAGTCATCGTGTCAATGTGAAACAATGACTTTGGAAAGGGGGGCTTTTATACACTGCCTGAGGTGAGTCATAAACCAGCGAATAACTATTTCGTCATTCATGACATAATGACGTGTACTAAAATATTTCGCAATAGTATTCATTTTATTTCCACGACAACGTAAATAAAGAAAGAATAGACAGTAGTGACCACAAACTACACTAGTTGTACTTTGAATTCTATGAGGAAAATATTGAACATGTGAAAATTGTTCAAGCCATTTGGCAAGCAATTCTGGGGGCTTACTTGCTGTTGAATCATAGTATTCAGCAGAATTAGTAGCGTTTACATACACGGCAACCCAGTGTTCACCTGTACTATGAGAATCTCCTGTATTCCAAACAATACACAAGGGTCTGCGTTCTGGTAGGACAAGTTTTGTATCACAAGGGAAACTACCAAGATAATAGACACGTGTTGTAGAACAAGTTTCCAAGAAATTGTTTATTTCTACATTTGTTAAAGGAAAAATATGCATTGCTCGTGAATATGATGCACAATCAAATTTCAACTGCTAGCAGTTCAATTGGAAAAAGGTTTCCGTTGGATGCCGATAACAGAGGTAGCTTCATTGCGCGCACTTGGACACCATGTTGGCACGACATATAATCCTGAACAATATTTATAATTATAAGATAAATGATAAATAAATATTCTAACCTTTAGCCAAACCTTGACAGGTCTAACACCCAATGTACTGTGACGACCTTCCACTGTCAATCTGACAGTGATTCGAGTAGAAGCGTTGGTGCCGGGGACGATGTGAGCACGCTCCAACAGGAAATTGTTGGGGCCAAGATGAGAGGTAAATATGCGGCGTCTTCGTAGTGTGCTATCGATGTTGTCAATTTCTGCGGCGGACAAAACGGTATCCTCCTCGATTCGAATTCCACAAGTAAAGTAGATGAAGACGGAGAGTGGAACGCGACTCGGAAGAACCATTATGCCTGTTGATCATTAAAAACGTTACGAAAGTGATCAATTTGGTAAAGACCATCATATTCAGCATAAATCACGAGTTGAAGACCATTGTCGGGTGTTTTCTCGGAAAAACGCATCGATAATTGTGTTGTACCACTACGCACTAGTTCAAAGTCTGCGTTAGTGTCCGTTGATGAAAGATTAAATGCAAATAAAGAAAAGCCTTTCTTGTACATTTTGTATCCTATTGCCAAGTCACGATTTTCACCAACAGCACCAATATTCTCGTAAAACATGACGAAAGCTTCAGCAAAAGAATTAGTTTTGAAATTTATCTTTTGCGGTTGTGCAGGAAAAGTTACACCACCAGCATCTATACATACTTCCGAAATGTTAAAGCTTTGGAAATTAAATGGGGAATGTGAAACACTACCCTCATAGGCATGTTGGTCTATACAGCCAATAATAATTCGGCGAGGAATTAAATCTGTAAAGATTGTAGAGAAGGGAAAATCAAAGCGACCACCAGGTACAGAGACAACGCGTACTCTGGTACGTCGATAGGGATATCGTGCAGGGTAGGATAGGAGGGTTTGTTCAAGGGCAAGATTAACAGAACTGATCACATCAACAGCACGAATAAGAAGTTTCATAGAGACGACCTCAATGTTTGCACCATTAGGTGCTGCATCATGACTTTCTAGCACAAAAGCATCGCTATTGCGATGGAAGGTAAACTGAACGTTTAAATGTGGTAATAGCAGTCGGTCAGTTGTGAAATGGTCAATATGAACAGGAGAAACAATGTCCAACTCGCCCGTTGAAGAAATTGCGTCTAATCTACTCTTATATCCCTTATTATCTGCACTATCAAGACCAACATCATTGTCTTCAAAGTAACCAGCCGCTTGAAGTATTCCAAACTTTCGATCTGTACTATGTGTCAAAAGCGTCTCGAGGTACGCCTTGTATGCATACTGACTACATTCGAATATTTGTTGGTTATTGATTTGCAAGTTGACTTGATCAAAAAAGGTTCCACCAATATAGTTTATTAATGCATACTTGGACACTTTTGTGGCATCATTATGAACAAGCTTTAGTTTAAAAGCAATGTAACACTTGCTAACCTGCAAGAAATGTCTCGAGTCAACAATGTTAAAAGTAAAAGGTCCAGTGTTGTTAATAGGTGTGCTTGTTGGAATTGAAAGCCATCGCGCAGAATCAAAGGCAACTTGTGTTGAAGGAATGTCAAAAAGGGAAAGTTCACTACGTGTTGAGGGTGGCGATTTGGGATCTATTAGTTTACCGACCATTACGTAAATATATCACTATGAAATTTGGGAACAACAGGTCGCGACCGACGTTTTCGAACGACTGAATGACAGTTCTTTCTAGACGTCTTTCTTTTAGGTTTACGTTTCTTTGTCTTTTTCTTTTGTGTTTTTCTTTTCTTTGAAATTTGTCTGCGGACACGAGAACCAGTGCCACCTTGCAATGCAGAAGTAGCTCGATTAACAAGGGAACGATATGCTTGAGGTCCATGTACACGAAAACTTTCTTCTAATGGTTTTCCGGAAGAAACGTCGTCGACGACGTTGGCACTAGCGTTAAGTGCTTCAGTGAGGATTGATCGCCCGGCGCTACGCGTAAGCGGCAAAATGAAGTTGAAGAGTTTCGAGAGGACACCACCAACACCACTACCACCACGTTGATAAGGAATACCACGGAAACCACTGCCACTTTGGCGTGCTTGTTCCAAGAAGACAGCATGCCAGTCAATGGAATTATCAGGGTCATAAGTGACATGCATTTTTATTATTATTGCAATCGGAAGGCGTGGCGACGTGAACGAAAGTGAAGTTGAATGCAAACGGTGCCAGAATGAAAGTTAACAACCTCGTCCTGATCGTTTTTTATACTAATGTGAATCGAGTCAACGTATCGAGACTTTATTGGAAGATATTGGGGGCGGAAAAAGGCAGAATAAACATTGTCACCAGGACTTCCTTCAACCGTAAGCACTTTAAGTAGAGGACTAAGAACATTGGAAACAATTTGGTTTTCGATGATATTCGTGTAAATGTAAAATATATCTTTTGCAAAATGTACCGAATGTTTTCCCACATATTGTCCATCTGAATAGCCAACAAGTCTTGTGGCCAGACCAAGTAAATATGCAATTTTATTTGACATGCTAACTGCGTAAACATCTTCAGGTTGTGTGATTGTACACTTTCGTGTAATGCTATTGTATGTGATAAAGTCATTGGTAATATCTTTCTTGGTTGTTAGGTTGTACGAGGTGGCTACTTCCACATTAATCAAAGAAATTAAATCGTCAACCTTTTCGTATGAATTCGGCGGGATGGTTACGACTGTTCGAATACTTTCCCCCTTGTTTGTCTTATCAAAATACTCTAGAATAATATTGTTCTCGTTAAAGTCATCCTTTTCTTGTTTTGTTGTAATTCTGTCATAAGTGTTTGGGTAAATAATTTCGGTCATTGCAACCTCATAGTCTGATTTAAAATGCAAAGGTGCAGGAAGACGAATACGAAAGTCACCAATTTTATCACCTTCATGTGTATTGCTAATCAAGTAAACATAAAAGTCATCATTGTTATTCATTTTTAGACGGGTGGATGTGTGCTATAACGACGACTTGGAATGGTGGGGGAAGGAAGAAGATAGCCAATACACGAGGAAAGGGTTACAATCCAAAGTTTATTGTCGTCGTTACGTGTGCCAAAAGTAAGATTATATATCGACACTAGAACAACTGTGTAAATAAGTATTACTTGTGCAATGTAGACAAACAGCGCACGTGAACACGACACTTCACCACAATGCCAGGAAGCACTTCTAGTTTCGTCAGGGGCGGGTGACAACTTTTCTAGCATGTTTTGCATCGATCCAAGAATCAAATGAAGGTGGGTAACCAAGCCAACGTACTAATATTTCCTTCTTGCCCGAGCGTGTTCTTCTTGCAAGTACACGTTCAATTTTATACTCGTCGTCGGGCGAAGTAATGTGTGATACGAGTTCACGCTCGTAGACAATACTATCAATTTCCTCGTCGTTCAAATCTTCAATAATGTACGCGGGTGGGTCCTTGAACAGACACTTTTTTATGCGAAATATTTCCAGGGTAAAAGTATTCTTATATCCCTTTGTAAAAGCACCGCGAAGACGAGAAAGACGCACAGTATCACCTGGTGCATAGCGATGCTTGACCATGAGTTGTTTGTCCTTTGCATAAAGGGTTTGCCAAACAAATTCTGCATTTGTTGCATTTACGGACGAGGGTGCAATGCCACCAATAGAAGAAATTGGTGAATCGTTTAGTGCTTTGGTAGCATCTTGTAAAACATTCAGCCAGTGATATGTATTATGTTCGGAAAAATAACGGTATAGTCTTGTCTTTAGTCTACGTATTGTATTTTCTGCAAGTGCACACTTTACATTATGATTCTTTGGAATACGATGTTCAATTTCGTTTTGTGCTAACAAACGTTTAAAGTTGGAATTTAAAAATTCTTTGCCTGCATCAGTATAAAGACGAAAAGGGGATCGTCCAGAAGTTTTAATTATACGTTCGTAAGCCTTTGTTGTTTCAGCACCACTTTTATTTAGAAGAGGTTCGCACATTACAAATCGAGATAGGACATCAACAACAACAAGAATGCAAGTATAGCCAGAATTGTGACGTTTAAGGTCGGCCATTATGGCAAGATCTGCTTGGTGGTCGCTATCAATCCATGTACACTGTGTCTTACTTGTTTTTATTCGATTCAATCTGGGAAAATGGGTAGTATATGTAGACTGTTTATGTAGAAACGCTTTAACGTCTCCAAGTTTAACTTTTAATCCTTTCTTTCGGGCAGCTTCATAAAGACGACGAACACCACTGTATCCGCCATAGCTACTAATGTCGGTATAAATTTTTTCTAGTTCTTCCATTGTATTGCGTTGGCCAAAGGGTAACTGCAAAGTTGGTGCCACGAAACTCGACAATATCCGCACGGGCACTATTACCCAACATTAAAGGTGAAAACTTGGTTCTTTTTAGGGCTGCGCCAAATTCTTTCGCGCCTTGAACCGGATCAGAACGTGTACGCCACTTACTGGAAAAGTCTTCAATCAGTGAAACTATATCGTACTCGTTTTGTCCAAGTACAATCTTGTCTTTAACAACTGGGAATTCTGTGGAATTTGCAATTAAATGATTAACAAGTGTTGCAGCCTTTCTCTTAATTGTATCGTTTGAAAATTGAAGTGTCTTTAAGCAATTTTGTTCTGGTTGTGATGTCTGAGCTATTGACGTTGTTTGTGGTTGAACATTTTGAGTTCCATTTGATTGAACAACTTGATTTACCGGCTGTACAGGAACAAGAGTTTTGGGTACGTCTGTAGAATTTTTTACAATGGGAATGGCAGTTTGAAAACTATGTTCTGAAACATCATCTGCACCTTGCCATGCAACATTTGTGTCAGGTCCTTTAGTGTTTCCATGTATGTGCTGTGTAAGACGCTGTAGCAAAGCACGATATCTATGCATCTTTTCTTCAGCATCAAGAATACATGATGGTGCAAGAAGTGTATTCAATTCATTTTCAATACGTTGAATAAAGTTTGGTTGTTGTTGTTGTTGTTGCATCATATTTGCAAGACGATCTTCAGAAACGAGCAATAATTTGTTAAATGAAGGCATTGGATAGAAAGTTTGCAGCAACACCAGCAATTACAGGAATTAAAGGTGCAAAAAATCCTGTGCCCGCCTGAATTATATGCTGTTTTGCCAAGGGGACCGTTCGGGTATACGCAATACGTCGAATGTGTGCCACGTAAGGCTTTAACTTCTTCTTTTGTGCCTTGGGTATATAGGCCGTACCGTGAAGAATATTACAAAGTGCCTCGACAATACAAATGACTGTGTTAGCATCCGCCTCATTAACATGACTTTCAAAATCTTTTGTTGATGCAAGAGAAGAAATCTTTTTTAAAACGTCCTTGTCCCACAATGCTTTTGCAGGATTCATTTTGCTGTATAGCAATAAACACGTTCCGTGTCGGGAAAGATACTTGTACGAAGACGAAATGCTACCTCTGTCGTCTTATGTAGGTCGACAAAGAGGTAACTGTGTGCACTAGAAGTGGCGTCAGTGTATGTGTCAATAAAAAATTGTCGGTTTGTTGGAAAAAGTTGGCAAGCAAGATTACGAATCATCAACTGATCAGCATTGTTCTTAAATAGACAAAGGTAGCTAGAGTTTATGCGTAGTGTTCGAATAGTTTTCCCAAAGAATAGTGAATGAACTACACAAATTACAGACATGTCAAAGTGATGTGAGGCAACTGTAAAAAGTTTTTCGGCATCAGACCATCGTTCAAGCTTTACCATTAGATCGTCAAGAACAAGTAGTGCTTTTTCATTCTTCTTTTCCCTCAACATTTCAATGTCAGGGATGCCTTCATGCATTGTGACATGTGCAAGATTGGCAAACTCGTTATAGCCAGCTTGGTATTCATTGTAACAGAAAATAACATGTCCAGGCTTTACATTTTCATACACTTGTTCCCTTGTTGTTATAATTCTATGAATTAATGTGCTTTTTCCACATCCCGAAGGACCACATACAAGCATACACGAAGGCCAAGCAAGATACATTTATCACAAGTTTCAAAAGTATTGTATCGCAAGTTTCAAAAGTACTTATTTTTTCACAACAACTCAAATCAAAATTATTCAAAGTACTCTTCACAATTCAAGACAGTCGAAAAAATTTAAACGTAATGACAATTCACAACAAGTGACAATGAAATTTTCTAGCAAATCTTCACAAGAAAAGACAGACAGTGATTGATACACTATGTGCCTCGATATCCATATGGGAACGTTCCGTACGTCCCAAAGGGAATGCGCCTCTTGTTGAACACGGGCTGAAAGAGCTTCTCGAAGGTCACGGTTTCGATGCCGTGATCGCCGTCGATGGCGAAGCGCTCGTACGGGATGGGAATCTTCTTCCATCCCGTGCGATTCTTGAGGCGCCGCACAAAGCGATGCATCGATCTGAAATGTATCGACGCTGCAGAGTCCCTCGTAACGGGGAAGCCTCTGCACTTGGCCTTTTCGTGCCTCTTGCCGTCGGGCGTCTGCCATCGATAGGCATACGCCTTGGGTCCCTGGGCGACGAATTCCGTGCCGCGCCCTCCTCCGAGCTCATCCGTGAGGTCGCCGAGGAAATCGCCTTCCAGCTCGGCCAAGGGGTCGACCTCGTCCTCCTTGTGCAGATAGAATACCGAGTCGGTGTCTGAAAGTAATGTTTTATTTAAAAATAAACATGGTAAATAGAAAGAAATACTAATCGTAATAAAGTTATACTTACCGACATAGAGGAGCCTCTCTTCGGGATGAGGGATCCTCTGGATGATGTTCAGCAGGGTGCATCTGGCATAGGCAGTTGTCAAAACTGCCGACGCCAGACTCGTTGTCGGGAGAGGCTTCAGTGTTGCCGACGTCGATGGCCGGAAGGTGACCTGGAGCTTTCTGTCGCCGAGCAGACAGTAGTCCCGCACGTCCACGTCCGCGTCATTCATGAGGCGGAAGAAGCGGCTCGGATCGTCGACAATCTCCGTCTTCAGTCTGTCGTTGCGCTCTCCCAGCTTGCCCCACTGTAAATATGTACATTCATATAAAAAGAAAACAATATGTATTAAAAAAAAAAATTTTAAACTGACAAGCGAATTGGCCATCAGCTTGGAGACTTGTCTGGCCGCGGGATTGTGCGCAATCGTGTCCGCGTTCAAGCGGATTCCTTCTCTCTCCTCGAAGCGCGTGATGAAGGCGCTCTTCTTCTCTTCAGTGTCAGCGGAAGCAGGCCACCCGGAAGCTTCCTATAAAATATAAATATTGCGAGTGGTAAATAATCAGACAAAATAAAATATACCGTCTTTTTGCCGACCCACGTGTCCATGTATTCGGACAGGACGCCGTGGGATACTTCTCCAGTGGCCGCATTCCTCTCATAGAGTGCCCACTTTTTGTAGTGGCGCGCCTAAATAAAATGTACTGCTTTATTTAATAAATATCTTGTACTACTACCAAAATTTATTTGAAACGAACCGAGTGAATCTTCAGGATCTGGTAGCCGCATTTGAGCGCCTCGATCAGCTCGACGGTGGCGAAGGTGCCGACGAACTGTCTTTCCTTCTTGCTGTGCTGACAGCCGAGAGTGTACGGATCCATCTTCTCGGCGCATGCGGCACAAAGAGGCATGACATTCTTACCGCCAGAACGAAGCGCCAGAACGGGAACGAAGAGACGGGTCGGTGGCAGGACCTTATTGCATACATTAATAAATTTCTTATTTAATAATTTTTCAACTTACGGTGCACTTGACGAATCCTTGAATCGTCAGCTCTTCCGGCTTCGTGATGGGCGTCTGGATCCTTGAGACGTCGACCATCTTGCCCTTACCCACCGGGTACGGTCTGTACTTGTTCGTGTAGGGGTACAAGCCTAAATAAAAATTTCAATTATTTATTAAAATAAGATTGAACTTATGTTTATTCTTAAATTACTAACTGCAAACGTCGAGGTAGCGGATGGTGTAGCCGGGCTCAGGCTTCGCGTACATGCGGAAGACCTCGCATCTCCCGCCAAAGAAGGCGTCGTAGAGATTGAGAGGCTCCTGTAAATGTACATGTATTTTTATTAAACGAAATAAGTAAAAATTTCTAACCCCAATCTCGTAGTCGGCAAAGAACTGCATCATGTTGTCGTCCTTCTTGAGCCTCTTCTCGATCTGGCACTCTCTGATGACGATGACCTTGTGCTTGCGTCTGAGATGCTGGAGGCGCGCCTCATCTTCCTGACGGATGAGGGCTGCACGTCGACCTCGCACCATCGTGTGATCCGAATAGCGGCATCGACAGGCATGCCAGTAACAGCCGTGGATCTAAAATATATGTTGTATCAAAGGAACAAGAAACATATACAAATGAACGAACAATAAATGTTGAATATAATTGTTTTATCAAAATTACAAATGTACCTCGATGATGAGATCCCTCTTGCTCGGCCTCTTGACGAATCCGTCGACGCGGTAGCGAGTTCCCTTGATTCTCCTCTCGCCACCGTGCTGTGCGTCACGGATTTGGACACCCTTTGTCTTCCTCAGGTAGCTAAAAGTAGAATATTGTTGGATATATAGAACAAATTTTATAAATTAAATCTTACGCAAGCATCTTGAGTGCCAGACGACTCTGCTTGTCCTCGGCAGTGATGGGCTTCTCGACAGCCAAGAGGTCCTTCTTGAGGAACTTGCGGCGGAAGACACGCATGGCCGCACTCGCCGCAGTCACGCTCTCGTGAAAGACATGAACGCCCGTGGCGCCAAAGCATTCAGCATCGAAGGTGCGAATACCTTCGTGCAGGAGGACGACATCGGAGAAGCAATAAGCTTCAATCTCCAGACGGAAGTCGAATGTAAATTCGTTCTGCTCGTGCTTGTCGTGCCAATCGTCGAATGCGGTCCTCGCCTCATCCCGCATCGACTTGTAGCCAAAGTACTTCTTGTCCGGGATCTTGCCAACGTATTGGTATTTGGCAGGGCGATTGAAGCGGTGCGGGAAGTACCCCTAAATATTTTCCTTTGAATTATTTCTGAGATGAATATTTATCATACCTTCTTCAATTCCTTTATTCCGAATGCCTTGGGGAACGAGGCGAGAGGCATCGCGAGGAAGCTCAGCGAGTCAACCATTCTGACATTGTTGACCTCGAGTTTCATGATTTTTCTTCCGGCCATGATCAACTCGGACGGCGAGACAGGGCTTCTGTCGCTGCACAGATGGCGCAGAATAAACTGACCATCGTAGCTAAAATAACAAACCTTGATAGCATATTAATAAATAAAATGATAAATAATCCAATTTATAATTAAAAATTATATAAAAGGATAAATACTAACGCGCGGAGGTTGTGGGCGACAACGGTGAAGCCTTTGTGTTCGTCGCCGAACACCCAGTCGCAGAAGTCTTCGATGATCCTCTTCTTGGGGTTGTCCAGCGCCTGCCACTGCCAGAGCCTCCTCCCTCCACAGTATTCACAACTGCATGTGACATCGTAAACGTCCTTGGGCAGCTCTCCTTCGCATTTTCCGCACGAGCGAAGGGCAATGATCAGATTGGGCACGTGCATCTTTGCCCCCCTCTTATTCTTCACAATGCGAGTCTGAGGAAAACGAAAAATTTTATAAACTATAAATATTTATTTTAAAAAATTAATAAAATTCTTACTTCGATATCAAATACGATCGTCTTCTTCTTGAACGTCTTTGACAAGGGCGGCAGCGTTGAGACGTAGCACGTCTTGTGGCCTTCCGGACGGTCCTCACAACACGTCGCACAGTATGAGTAGCCACATTGGTGAGGACGACCCTTCCTCTTCTCGGCTTTGGAGTGGTGGCAGTTTGGGCAACGGTCGAGAGTCTCACAGAAGGAACGACCTCCTCGAATTCCTAAGAAAAAAATATATAATTAGAAATATTTAATAGTAATGAATAACCTTTCTCTTGATGACGACTCAGACACTCTTCATTGTGGCAGACGACACCACATGCCTCACACTTGTGTGCGCCTTGCCCATTGCACATGTTCTTCTGGCGAGTGCCACACTTGTCACAGTTGACAGGGCATGAGTAGTGGGCCGATGCAGCGTCATCCAAAACGTCACACAGTGGGCAGTAGAACTGTCGATCTTAAATAAAAAAATAAACATTTTAAATGGAATAAAAATATAATTATAATTTACTAACTGAAGAATGTTGAGACTCTTTTAATGTGGTCAAAGTGGCCTCGACGCAGACGAAGCCCAATCACGCTGTTGTCGTCAATGTATTCCCCAGAGAATACTGCCTTTCCTGGTTTGTCACCATAAAATAAGACAAGTTGAACGCCGGGCATGTTCTCTTGGAAGAGCTTCACGTCGTCAATGCTGTATGTACTCTTCTTCGGGATGCCAAATTCTCTGTGGTAGAGATCTGCGACCTCCTGCTGTCTGCCTTCGTATCGGCGAATCGATTCCCACCGGGAAACGTCATTGTTACGGTCCAGATAGGCCATGCCAATTGCAATGGCCTTTGCGAGGCAGTCCTTCTTCCCTGAAATTATTTTCGTTTAATAAAATGATAATGTTTAAATTCCAATTTATTTTAAATGAAATAATTTAGGAACCTTTGGCCTTGGTGATGTTCCTCCAATCGTTCTTTTTCGCGAATGAACGATTACCGGAACCAGTGGGAACATCAATCCACGATATTCGTACATGAAGCTAAAAATTAAATAACATGATAAATGGATAATAAAAAATTGAAAATAAAACTTTGAAAGAATGTACATACCTCGCTGAGGAGAAGCGGTGTTGCCACTCCCGTGGATGTGTTCGCAAAGGAGATCTCTTTGCGCAGTATATTCGGAATGTTGTCCGAGTATACTGAAGGCTTCATGTAATAGGCCCTTGCTTGGCCTTCTTGGTTAATGGCAACAGAAACACGGAGGTCACTTCCGTGTTGTGCCGGTTTGCTCTTCTCGAGCACGTCTAGCATTACCTAAAAATTATAATGAACTAATAATATGTTTATACAGAAATTTCCCAACGTATGATTGTAAACTAGCAGATTGGACAGTGCTGTAAAAACAAACTGACCAGGTCGAAGAGTCCATCGAGATCATTCGTTCTCTTTGCAAGCTTGCGGAAGCGGATGGAAATGTCTTCTTGTTCCACTCTGAACCTCTTGTTTCGGCTTCTCGAGAGGTCTTCCACTTTGTAAAAGTCTTTGACCTCATGCAGCACACCATCAACGTGGAGAGGGGTCTATGATATTTAACATTTGAAATAAAAAATAATCCTTTAAAAAACAACAGAAATATAACAAATTGAATACCTCCACTTCTTCTTCTTCTTCCTCGACTTCCTCTTCATCATCCATTTCCTCTTCGTCACTGTCTTCATAGACACTGTCGTCATCCTCCGACGAGCTGCCACTGTCGCTTGCCGTTTCATTGTCGACGTACATTTCGTCTTCAGACTGTTATAATAATTACACCTTTGTAATAATAAAAAATATATGGTCCAAGTGGAACATATCAATGAGTAAAATTGAAGAAAAAAATATCTAGAAAAATAATCTTTAAAAATACTTCGTGGATTACATCAAAGTTTAAAATAGAATAGAAAGATATGTACATACGTATTCTTCGTTGCTGCTGCTGGCGCTGCTGCTGCTGCCGCTACCGCTGCTGCTGTCACTGCTTGTGTCGCTATACGGCACAAGTCTTCGATCATAATGGACAGCCGTAGAGGTAGAAGGCAGCTGCACTTCCTCTCGCTCCTATTTTATTTCAAAAACTTTATATACTTCAAGGTAATTTTTCCAATATACAGCAATTTAATAATTTGATAGATAATATTTATTTCTTACTTGGATGTCGCTACGTGCCTTCTTGGCGATGTTGTCGTTTCCAGAATTGTTTGAGCGCTTCATAATTCTTGACAGGTGAGAGACTGAGAATCTGCAAAAATGTCAAACGTGAATACATGCACGACACTTTCTTCTAATAAACGTTCAGCTAGCATTGGCAAACGAATACGCGCGGATGGGAAATCATACGAAAAGGTTTGTTCTTTGACACTTCATTTTATTTAAAAATCATTTGCCTTTAGGTGGAAAACGATGAGGAAGAAACTGTCAAAAACGTGGCTATAGGCAAGGAGGGACAGATCGTCTTCCATATCGAGAAGGGCAGCAAAGTCACTTTCAATATTACTATTGCATAGAGAAGGAAGCGTCGTAACTGTCCGCATCCTGCAGCTTTCGTGATCAATCGACTGTTTGTGATTTGACTCTCCTGTTATATGTACTATTTCTCACTTGTCCGACTTGGCGCTGGCAGCATCCTCTCTAGATCCTGAACGCTGATAAGACATGCATCATAGCCTATATGACAAATTTTTCTTTCTTTCTCTAACTTGTATGTACATAAATCATATGCTATTTTCATTATTGCGTGGGCGTTAAGATATTTCATAATATTTCATATTGCATACCATTAAGAGCAGTACAGATATAAATAGAATTCGTGGGCATTATATTACATAACATTAGTGAAAGTACAGAGAATTACTTGGTCATCATTTAAGAGAGTACAAGCACACTTGTGAATATGCAACTTCCGGTTTGTTCTTTTCCTTTCATTACAAATTCTTGCATGATTTTAAAAAGTAATATTCAGCGGGGGTTTCGGACTTGGAAAATATTCCTGTATCTGAATATTTCACGAGGGGTTTTGGACTTGTGATATTTCGACTAGCAGAATGGCAATATCCCCCCTCCGGTGAATGATGTGTGATCTTTAATGTATGATCACATTCAACACGAATGTCTACATCTTCGCATGCCAGTTGGTATGATGGACGAATGGCCGATTGGTAACGCGGGGGACTTACGCAAGCGACCCTGGTTCGGATCCTGTCAGGATCCTGGACTTGTAATATTTCGATCGACCAAGAACATGGTGGAATGAATCCTGGACTTAGAAAAATAACGGGAAAAATTTCAACGGAACGTTCTGGACTTAGAAAAATATCGGGTGAAAATTTCAACGGGGACTTCTGGACTTAGAAAAATAACGGTCGAAAATTTCAACGGGAGTTCTGGACTTAGAAAAATTTCTACAGCCTGAGAACATGAGCACACTCATCATGATGTCGATATGTTTTCTCCGTTTGTGGGTGTTGCCAGAGAGAGGAGAAAGTGAGAGAGAGAGAGAGAGAGAGAAGAAGAAGAAGAAGAAGAAGAAGAAGAAGAAGAAGAAGAAGAAGAAGAAGAAAGAAGAAGAAGAAGAAGAAGAAGAAGAAGAAGAAGAAGAAGAAGAAAGAAGAAGAAGAAGAAGAAGAAGAAGAAGAAGAAGAAGAAGAAGAAGAAGAAGAAGAAGAAGAAGAAGAAGAAGAAGAAGAAGAAGAAGAAGAAGAAGAAGAAGAAGAAGAAGAAGAAGAAGAAGAAGAAGAAGAAGAAGAAGAAGAAGAAGAAGAAGAAGAAGAAGAAGAAGAAGAAGAAGAAGAAAGAAGAAGAAGAAGAAGAAGAAGAAGAGAAGAAGAAGAAGAAGAAGAAGAAGAAGAAGAAGAAGAAGAAGAAGAAGAAGAAGAAGAAGAAGAAGAAGAAGAAGAAGAAGAAGAAGAAGAAGAAGAAGAAGAAGAAGAAGAAGAAGAAGAAGAAGAAGAAGAAGAAGAAGAAGAAGAAGAAGAAGAAGAAGAAGAAGAAGAAGAAGAAGAAGAAGAAGAAGAAGAAGAAGAAGAAGAAGAAGAAGAAGAAGAAGAAGAAGAAGAAGAAGAAGAAGAAGAAGAAGAAGAAGAAGAAGAAGAAGAAGAAGAAGAAGAAGAAGAAGAAGAAGAAGAAGAAGAAGAAGAAGAAGAAGAAGAAGAAGAAAGAAGAAGAAGAAGAAGAAGAAGAAGAAGAAGAAGAAGAAGAAGAAGAAGAAGAAGAAGAAGAAGAAGAAGAAGAAGAAGAAGAAGAAGAAGAAGAAGAAGAAGAAGAAGAAGAAGAAGAAGAAGAAGAAGAAGAAGAAGAAGAAGAAGAAGAAGAAGAAGAAGAAGAAGAAGAAGAAGAAGAAGAAGAAGAAGAAGAAGAAGAAGAAGAAGAAGAAGAAGAAGAAGAAGAAGAAGAAGAAGAAGAAGAAGAAGAAGAAGAAGAAGAAGAAGAAGAAGAAGAAGAAGAAGAAGAAGAAGAAGAAGAAGAAGAAGAAGAAGAAGAAGAAGAAGAAGAAGAAGAAGAAGAAGAAGAAGAAGAAGAAGAAGAAGAAGAAGAAGAAGAAGAAGAAGAAGAAGAAGAAGAAGAAGAAGAAGAGAGAAGAAGAAGAAGAAGAAGAAGAAGAAGAAGAAGAAGAAGAAGAAGAAGAAGAAGAAGAAGAAGAAGAAGAAGAAGAAGAAGAAGAAGAAGAAGAAGAAGAAGAAGAAGAAGAAGAAGAAGAAGAAGAAGAAGAAGAAGAAGAAGAAGAAGAAGAAGAAGAAGAAGAAGAAGAAGAAGAAGAAGAAGAAGAAGAAGAAGAAGAAGAAGAAGAAGAAGAAGAAGAAGAAGAAGAAGAAGAAGAAGAAGAAGAAGAAGAAGAAGAAGAAGAAGAAGAAGAAGAAGAAGAAGAAGAAGAAGAAGAAGAAGAAGAAGAAGAAGAAGAAGAAGAAGAAGAAGAAGAAGAAGAAGAAGAAGAAGAAGAAGAAGAAGAAGAAGAAGAAGAAGAAGAAGAAGAAGAAGAAGAAGAAGAAGAAGAAGAAGAAGAAGAAGAAGAAGAAGAAGAAGAAGAAGAAGAAGAAGAAGAAGAAGAAGAAGAAGAAGAAGAAGAAGAAGAAGAAGAAGAAGAAGAAGAAGAAGAAGAAGAAGAAGAAGAAGAAGAAGAAGAAGAAGAAGAAGAAGAAGAAGAAGAAGAAGAAGAAGAAGAAGAAGAAGAAGAAGAAGAAGAAGAAGAAGAAGAAGAAGAAGAAGAAGAAGAAGAAGAAGAAGAAGAAGAAGAAGAAGAAGAAGAAGAAGAAGAAGAAGAAGAAGAAGAAGAAGAAGAAGAAGAAGAAGAAGAAGAAGAAGAAGAAGAAGAAGAAGAAGAAGAAGAAGAAGAAGAAGAAGAAGAAGAAGAAGAAGAAGAAGAAGAAGAAGAAGAAGAAGAAGAAGAAGAAGAAGAAGAAGAAGAAGAAGAAGAAGAAGAAGAAGAAGAAGAAGAAGAAGAAGAAGAAGAAGAAGAAGAAGAAGAAGAAGAAGAAGAAGAAGAAGAAGAAGAAGAAGAAGAAGAAGAAGAAGAAGAAGAAGAAGAAGAAGAAGAAGAAGAAGAAGAAGAAGAAGAAGAAGAAGAAGAAGAAGAAGAAGAAGAAGAAGAAGAAGAAGAAGAAGAAGAAGAAGAAGAAGAAGAAGAAGAAGAAGAAGAAGAAGAAGAAGAAGAAGAAGAAGAAGAAGAAGAAGAAGAAGAAGAAGAAGAAGAAGAAGAAGAAGAAGAAGAAGAAGAAGAAAGAAGAAGAAGAAGAAGAAGAAGAAGAAGAAGAAGAAGAAGAAGAAGAAGAAGAAGAAGAAGAAGAAGAAGAAGAAGAAGAAGAAGAAGAAGAAGAAGAAGAAGAAGAAGAAGAAGAAGAAGAAGAAGAAGAAGAAGAAGAAGAAGAGAGAAGAAGAAGAAGAAGAAGAAGAAGAAGAAGAAGAAGAAGAAGAAGAAGAAGAAGAAGAAGAAGAAGAAGAAGAAGAAGAAGAAGAAGAAGAAGAAGAAGAAGAAGAAGAAGAAGAAGAAGAAGAAGAAGAAGAAGAAGAAGAAGAAGAAGAAGAAGAAGAAGAAGAAGAAGAAGAAGAAGAAGAAGAAGAAGAAGAGAAGAAGAAGAAGAAGAAGAAGAAGAAGAAGAAGAAGAAGAAGAAGAAGAAGAAGAAGAAGAAGAAGAAGAAGAAGAAGAAGAAGAAGAAGAAGAAGAAGAAGAAGAAGAAGAAGAAGAAGAAGAAGAAGAAGAAGAAGAAGAAGAAGAAGAAGAAGAAGAAGAAGAAGAAGAAGAAGAAGAAGAAGAAGAAGAAGAAGAAGAAGAAGAAGAAGAAGAAGAAGAAGAAGAAGAAGAAGAAGAAGAAGAAGAAGAAGAAGAAGAAGAAGAAGAAGAAGAAGAAGAAGAAGAAGAAGAAGAAGAAGAAGAAGAAGAAGAAGAAGAAGAAGAAGAAGAAGAAGAAGAAGAAGAAGAAGAAGAAGAAGAAGAAGAAGAAGAAGAAGAAGAAGAAGAAGAAGAAGAAGAAGAAGAAGAAGAAGAAGAAGAAGAAGAAGAAGAAGAAGAAGAAGAAGAAGAAGAAGAAGAAGAAGAAGAAGAAGAAGAAGAAGAAGAAGAAGAAGAAGAAGAAGAAGAAGAAGAAGAAGAAGAAGAAGAAGAAGAAGAAGAAGAAGAAGAAAAGAAGAAGAAGAAGAAGAAGAAGAAGAAGAAGAAGAAGAAGAAGAAGAAGAAGAAGAAGAAGAAGAAGAAGAAGAAGAAGAAGAAGAAGAAGAAGAAGAAGAAGAAGAAGAAGAAGAAGAAGAAGAAGAAGAAGAAGAAGAAGAAGAAGAAGAAGAAGAAGAAGAAGAAGAAGAAGAAGAAGAAGAAGAAGAAGAAGAAGAAGAAGAAGAAGAAGAAGAAGAAGAAGAAGAAGAAGAAGAAGAAGAAGAAGAAGAAGAAGAAGAAGAAGAAGAAGAAGAAGAAGAAGAAGAAGAAGAAGAGAAGAAGAAGAAGAAGAAGAAGAAGAAGAAGAAGAAGAAGAAGAAGAAGAAGAAGAAGAAGAAGAAGAAGAAGAAGAAGAAGAAGAAGAAGAAGAAGAAGAAGAAGAAGAAGAAGAAGAAGAAGAAGAAGAAGAAGAAGAAGAAGAAGAAGAAGAAGAAGAAGAAGAAGAAGAAGAAGAAGAAGAAGAAGAAGAAGAAGAAGAAGAAGAAGAAGAAGAAGAAGAAGAAGAAGAAGAAGAAGAAGAAGAAGAAGAAGAAGAAGAAGAAGAAGAAGAAGAAGAAGAAGAAGAAGAAGAAGAAGAAGAAGAAGAAGAAGAAGAAGAAGAAGAAGAAGAAGAAGAAGAAGAAGAAGAAGAAGAAGAAGAAGAAGAAGAAGAAGAAGAAGAAGAAGAAGAAGAAGAAGAAGAAGAAGAAGAAGAAGAAGAAGAAGAAGAAGAAGAAGAAGAAGAAGAAGAAGAAGAAGAAGAAGAAGAAGAAGAAGAAGAAGAAGAAGAAGAAGAAGAAGAAGAAGAAGAAGAAGAAGAAGAAGAAGAAGAAGAAGAAGAAGAAGAAGAAGAAGAAGAAGAAGAAGAAGAAGAAGAAGAAGAAGAAGAAGAAGAAGAAGAAGAAGAAGAAGAAGAAGAAGAAGAAGAAGAAGAAGAAGAAGAAGAAGAAGAAGAAGAAGAAGAAGAAGAAGAAGAAGAAGAAGAAGAGTGTAAGATTTTTAATGTAAGATTTTTTAGAATTCGCCTAACCAATGGGCGCGATAGAAAAATGTTATCTTTGAGAATTAGCTCAATTTCACCGGATCGGATGTTCGACAATGCGTCGTCCATTGTCCTTTAAATTTTTATGTAAGGGGAAAAAGATGAATGCCAACTCGAGAAGAAGAACAAAGTAGTTTGCTCCTAACTTCCTAGAAATGTCGAGGTTGCTGACAGCAGCATCCTGAAACTTTGCATTGTAGTGGGCGAGAATGCCCAGAAGGCTCAGCTGATACAGAAATGCCCACGCACGACGACGGCGCATGCAAGGAAGTTGGTCCTCGCTAAATCTAGATGAAGTTTGAGGAGCCATAAACCCATGCTCGAAGCTTCGATCTTTTTGCCTGGCGCGAGAGCGAGAAGGCATGTTTGAGAGATACAATGGCCAGGAAAATGAAATGGATAACGGTTGAGTTGCGCGTCCCTTTAATGGGGCTTGAAGTATAAAATGAAATAAAATCGAACCTTAAAAAAATATTCTTGCGTTGAATCAGCACAATTGAAAAGAACATTGGAACGGAAAGGAGTTACAATCATGAAGTTTTGTAACCAACAACTTCTGCCGGAAACCAATGCGTCTGAAGGCGAAAACACTCGAAATCTCGATTGCGACGACAACGGCGAAGTGCAGAAATAGCATTGCATAGACGAGCGGTGAGAATACGAGAACATCGTATACGGACCAACCGCCGTTATCAGATGACGCTTTGTAGAAGGCGGACTTAACAGAAGCTTTTTAGGAGGATGATCACCGAAAATAGCTTGTACGAGTTCAAATTATAATTATGAAGATGTCATCATCATATCATCATACCGTTGATGAAAGGATGGGCAAAGAAACGAGGAAGGAGTCGGCGACCATGAGGTTGGGCGCGAAGTCTTCAGCAGCTGCGTCGATCTCACCTCGCTGGAGTTTCCCGAATAGTCCGCTGCTGCCATTCTTGCTGTCTCCTAATGTACATATGTAAATGCATACAGAGATTGATGTAACGTGGAGCACTCCATTGAACATTTAGAATAATGTTATTGAATTGCTTCGGAACATCTCACGAGCATGTTTGCAAGAATGTCTTTAAATAATCTGTCAAGGACATGTGTATGTTATACAACACGCGAATACTAAACGATTAGAATCAATAGACGAACCGTATTCGTGATATCTGACGTATTCAACCGTCTCGTTCATCATCTTTGCCGCAGCTTGGAAGAGAACGAAGAAGATGCCTTTCATTCGTGGTCGCTCACTGCTCACGTAGAGATTCGGGAAATAATCGGGGTCGACGTAGCCGATTCGGACCACGTGGAGAGTCTTTAGACTTGATCCCAAAATATGGTTATACAGCTTGGGCCGGCATAGAGCACGAATGGCATGTAGGAAGAGACAAAAAAAAAAAGATATAAAAAAAAGAGAAAGCGTATTTCGGAGCGAGGCAGAACAATTAGTAAAAGATGCATAAAAGGGCAAGAATATATACATATCTGGAAGCGGGACGAGATCCAAGGACGCTTCAGAGGTCTCTCCCGTTTCCTTTCGAGTCCCTCGCACCCCCTCCTCTCGCATTGCGACATCGCCTCCCGATGAAACCCCACTCACTAGGCCCCCTGGCCTCTGTACTATTGTTTCCCGAGCTGCATGTTTTTCTTAGCATTGTTTAAACCAGATGTAGGTTGGGTTGTGAAATCTAGCTCTCTGGTATGATAAATTCGTTGATGCTGTTAGAGTCCCTGTATCATTAAAGTCAAACTGCGACCTGCTTGCCATTGATCACTCCTCTCCAACTGATGCCTCCATCATTCGCACTGACCTTGGCTATCGGCCTCACAACTCCACCGCCTCCCAAACCGCTAATTGCTTTGTGTGCATTCACACCCTTCTAGCTGTCAAACATAGCGTCCCACATTCAATTGTTCTAGCAGGGCGAGTCTATAACACATTCTCAAGTCAAACACTTATCAGATCTAGCGCATGATTTAACACGACTCAGCATGTTCTTAGCTATCAGAACGACGAATACTTCTACTTCTAACCCATTAGAAAAAACACACCACGAATATAAGTAGATAGGATCAAGAATTTATTTATTTTTCTATCCTCTTGTTTTGTATGAGCACAAATCGAATAGGTACATATGTATGTACATACATACAAGATTGGCCTCATTTTCACTTTGACATTCAATGAAGTTCATCTGTCACTAAAATCTAAAACTGCTAGGAGTATTGAGCGAAAAATCTGTAAAGGGATGTCATACATAGAAGGTAGCCGCTCTGCCTAACAAAGTAACAGGCCCTAAAGGGCGGCTGTGCCTCTCCGGTTCTAACTGGCTGGTAGAGTAGAAGAGAACACCCATCTGAAGCCGCTGCTCCCTTCACTTATCTGCCCCCCCTGTCGCCCTTTGTGCTCTCCATGCAACGGCTGTGTAGGCTGGGTTAGAGAAAGAAAGGAAGGAAGAATAGGGGAAGACGGAGAGAGAATAATGTGAGAAGATCAAATTAGAGCGAGAGGGGCTATTCGAAAGAAGATACACAAAAGGCAAGAGTAAACAAAGAATTTCTGAGGACATTTTTCACTTAATGCAAACACTTAAACTGGCAGAAAAGGCTTGAAGCGAAAATTGGTGGCCTACTCGACCTTTCCGAAAATGGATGAATATGGAAAGCCTTAACACCCCATAATGCGCTAAATAAACATGCATAAAACGCAAGAGGGCCTCGGACTAGCATACGTGTATGCCCCAAGCCTGGAAAGTCTCTAATGGGAAGGGTGAAAGGTTTTTTCAAACATGCTACATACATACATATTACATACATATATGACGGTGCCAATAAAAAAAAGGGGTTTTTGAATTTTAGACCAGTTAAGCACATTTGCGCAAAATGTACATGAATTTTTTTGCATATGCTACACGAATCTGCAAAATTGGTCAAAAATTACTTATGCATTTTTGCGGCCTTTTTTTAAAGTTGACACCGTCATGCATTTGCACGTTCTCATGTGGGAATTAGACACGCAATAAGAAAAAAGCAGTTGCTGAAAGAGTTGAATAGGGGTCGAAAAAAGAGCGAGAGGGCGACATCGGAGTATTGTGTATCGGGTAAAACAATCAAAAACATTGCCTCGGAAGTACGCCTCATGACTGAAAGGAATTTTTTTTAGATGTCAAACAAAAGCTTAAAGGAGCAGTTCACTGAATATCTAACATATGGTTTTATGGAAGTGGATCTATTAGCATCAGTCTAAAACATACTTCTGGAAAGTTTGAACCATTTTTGTAAACTTGTTAGAAAGTTAGAAGCACGCGAAATGTGGCGGGGCCAAAATTTTGTACTGTAGCTGTTAGCCACCCTCCTATTTCACACGCTCTCTAACCCGCAGAAGGGCCAAATATTTGAGAGCGCGCGTTCAAAATGGTCCTGATATACTACGGTATCATCATTCAGTGCATGGTTCCTTTAAAAACGATTGTTGTTTCAAACAATTCATCAAACAAATTAGGAAAACGAACTCGCATCAAAGAGTGTTGTTTCATTCAATTTTTTGTGTGTTATTCGACCCAAATAGTAGCCATCACTTGGCCATACGATTAAAGAAGCACGCAAAACAATCCATTATGCTTCAGTTGCTGAAGACGGGCAATAGAACATTGAAAGTCCTGTAGCAAAGTGTTTTTCCCTTGATGTTTACGGAAACACGGAGGGTACGGGTCATACAAATTCTTCCAGTTTGAGAGCGCACCAAATACGGTACTTTTCCTCGTTGCGCCCGTTTCATGCGTCGCGGCTAGGCCAAGCATACAGCTCGCCTCCAAATGCATCGATCGAAGTGATTTAAACTCCCTCCAAAAGTTACCGTAATATGTGGTCATTACTTTGAAAATTCAGGCAACTGGCAATTTGCCAACAATTTCACCTTCACATTATTTTGAAAATCCAGGCAACTGGCAATTTGCCAGCAATTTCACCTTCGCTAAGGATTATGAAGTTCCGTTCCGTTTGTGTCACACAATACGATTGTGGAAAACATAAGAAATTTGCAGTTCGACGCACCAAAATTATCTCAAACCGGAAGGGGGTACCCTCCGTGCGGATATATGCACAAATTTACGAATAAAAACCTTTCTGATAGCGAAATTTGCTACGACAGGACCAAAAGCTTTCGCTGCCAATGTGAAGGGGATTAGCGACAGCAAGACATGATTGAAGGAGACCATAAGGGAAAAACTCCTACCACAAAGTCCCTGACAGATTTAGACGGAATGATAAAAAGTACGGAGTAAAGAATCAACAGAAATGGTGCAACTGTCCCTCGCCTCTCTCTTGTGACTTGTGACTTGTGACTTGTCTTGTGAAACTTGTGGTTTGCACCACTGCCAGGTGAGCCTATGTGTTAAGACAAACCCGGCCAATGTTAGTTGCCCGCACCATATGTATACAATTCATGGGAATTACTCAATTGGCTCCAGCGGCCACAGTGTTGCTCTGCCAAAATTTTTTGAAAATGGCGGGAAAATAAAATATTCGGGAATTCAAAGTAGAAAACAGTGCTAATTTCCTCATGGCATGGAGGCTTTTGTGATTTCGGGACACCTGCAATCGAAGTTTCTAGCACAACCTGACCAAATAAAGCGAAAAAAACAAGACACTATTTATTCGCCTCGGACCTCCTTTAAATTCTGAATTTGAATGCGGGCGCCCAGTTTGAAGAAGCCATTTGTGAATGTCCACGGGGGTTCAAGGCGATACTTAGTAAAATTTTCAGTGTGCCGAGTGACGTACGGTAGAAGTTAATTCAAATTCTCTGAAATGCACGTCTACTGTAACATATGCACTAAATAGGGGTGGAATAGCACTATTTAGTGCATATTCTACAGTACATCTTCCATTCAGTTGAGATTGCATCAGCATTTATTTTAAAATTCAGAATTTCTTGACACGAGAATGTTCCTACTGTAAGACTTTTCCGCCAACTTTTGGAAAATTGTCACGATTGGCTAACTACTCGAAATGTACAGAGCTAAATCGCCGTGTGTCATCAGTTCACTTTTAATATTTTTTAAAACAATCAAAAACATTGCCTCGGAAGTACGCCTCATGACTGAAAGGAATTTTTTTTAGATGTCAAACAAAAGCTTAAAGGAGCAGTTCACTGAATATCTAACATATGGTTTTATGGAAGTGGATCTATTAGCATCAGTCTAAAACATACTTCTGGAAAGTTTGAACCATTTTTGTAAACTTGTTAGAAAGTTAGAAGCACGCGAAACTAGTTAACTAAGTTACGCTATTTCCGGGACTACCGCTATTTTAGGGAGCTTAAGAGCTAAAAGGAGCTAAGAAGAGTTAAAGAGTTTTTTTTAGAGTTTTGGAGCTCAGTTAAGCTTTAGGAGTTTTTAGAGTTTTGGGGCTCAGTTAAGCTTAGGGAGTTAAAGAAGAGTTAAAGAGTATTTAGAGTTCAGGGTCTCAGCTAAGCTTAGGGTGTTAAAGAAGAGTAAAGGAGTTTTTAGAGATCAGGGTCTCAACTAAGCTTAGGGAGCTAAAGAAGAGTTAAGGAGTTTTTAGAGTTCAGGGTCTCAGCTAAGCTTAGGGAGTTAAAGAAGAGTTAAGGAGTTTTTAAAATTTCGAGACTCAGCTAAGCTTAGGGAGTTAAAGAAGAGCTAAGGGTTTTTAGTTGGAGTGCAAGAAGAGAAAGGAATACATCAAAGGTTTGAAGAAGAGTTCAGAGCACGCCAAAGAGCTTACGAATACATCAGAAAGCATGCTAAGTATAAGAGTTTAAGAAATTCTGTGCACTAATAAAGACTCCTAATTTTTCAGGTAATTCTAAGCTGCACATCGTCATTTTACAATTAATAAAAAAAACTATTAAAAAAGGCCTATCCCAGCTCCACTGTTCACGTAGAGCTAAGAAGGCCATCTCAGCTCCACGGCACGTCGAGCCGAGAAGGCCAACTCAGTTCCACTGAACGCAGTATCAAGAAGGCCAACCCAGCTCAACGGAATGCAGAGCCAGGAAAGCAGACCAAGGATGAGGAGCAACCTCAAGCTTGGGAAATTAAACCGACTTTGGACGAAAACGCTGGATGCCTATGAATTTGCGCAACCTACACTTGCCAAGTTTTCAAAGGGAGTTAATGATGCTGGGTATGCGTACTTGGAATGTTGGCTAAGTGGCAAAAAAATTTTATTTTGAGAGTTTTACTGCTTTAAAGGATACATAAAATTACAAAAAAAATCAGAGAGTAAGAGTAGAGTGGGAGAGACATGATAGAACTCTCTCTCTCTCTCTTTCTCTCTCTAAGTCGTCTCTCTCTCTTTCTTTCAATGTGAACAGGCTTCTTCAGGACTTGATCGTTTACTTGTAAGTGTCTGTGAGAACGCTCAACGTGAATTATATACATCTCTCTGTAGCTCATACAAAGCTCTTACTTTGTAAAAGTCACTGGTATAGAGAGAGAGTCAACTTTCGGTCTCTTTGTAAGTGTTATAATGTGTTTTAATCGAAAAAAATGCGTAAACGCACACATGTTGGCATTGTGCCAAAAACTTTAAATGACTTGTGAATGCGTTCAATGGACACGAAAAAATGCATATTTTTGCAGAGAGACAGAGGAATGCGAGAGGAAGACAGAGAAATAGAGAGAGAGTGGAAAAGTAAGTTGTAAGTGTATATATTTAATGTTTTTCATGTGTTTGGCTGCATGTGTGGTTGAGGCAGCGCGAATTGGCAAAGTCCCAATAATTATGAGTTGCAAAGAGGTGCGAAGAAATGAGCGAAATGAGGTGCAATGTGTGTTTTTTCTGCTTGCGCAGATTTTTTGCAATTTATTATGAATATTAACGTTAAGTATTGTGTACTTACAGAGTTGTAAACAGCATAATTGAGACTTTTGAGTTTAAAGGGCCAAAGGTCCTCGCACGAATTTGATCATACTGTAGACGGCAAGAGTTTTACTGAGAGCTTATTGGTTGGCTGAGGGGAGGAGCTTATGTCTCTTTTTCTTAATTCTCTTTTTCTCGCCGTGCTCTCGCTTTTTTCTGCCTCTCACGCAAACCACGCCTCCCTCTCGCACACGCTAAAAAGATCGCAGACACGTAAGGGCTTATGAGGAGTACAGGGAATGTGGCGGGGCCAAAATTTTGTACTGTAGCTGTTAGTAACCCTCCTATTTCACACGCTCTCTAACCCGTAGAATATTTGAGAGCGCGCGTTCAAAATGGTCCTGATATACTACGGTATCATCATTCAGTGCATGGTTCCTTTAAAAACGATTGTTGTTTCAAACAATTCATCAAACAAATTAGGAAAACGAACTCGCATCAAAGAGTGTTGTTTCATTCAATTTTTTGTGTGTTATTCGACCCAAATAGTAGCCATCACTTGGCCATACGATTGAAGAAGCACGCAAAACAATCCATTATGCTTCAGTTGCTGAAGACGGGCAATAGAACATTGAAAGTCCTGTAGCAAAGTGTTTTCTCCCTTGATGTTTACGGATACACGGAGGGTACGGGTCATACAAATTCTTTCAGTTTGAGAGCGCACCAAATACGGTACTTTTCCTCGTTGCGCCCGTTTCATGCGTCGCGGCTAGGCCAAGCATACAGCTCGCCTCCAAATGCATCGATCGAAGTGATTTAAACTCCCTCCAAAAGTTACCGTAATATGTGGTCATTACTTTGAAAATTCAGGCAACTGGCAATTTGCCAACAATTTCACCTTCACATTATTTTGAAAATCCAGGCAACTGGCAATTTGCCAGCAATTTCACCTTCGCTAAGGATTATGAAGTTCCGTTCCGTTTGTGTCACACAATACGATTGTGAAAAACATAAGAAATTTGCAGTTCGACGCACCAAAATTATCTCAAACCGGAAGGGGGTACCCTCCGTGCGGATATATGCACAAATTTACGAATAAAAACCTTTCTGATAGCGAAATTTGCTACGACAGGACCAAAAGCTTTCGCTGCCAATGTGAAGGGGATTAGCGACAGCAAGACATGATTGAAGGAGACCATAAGGGAAAAACTCCTACCACAAAGTCCCTGACAGATTTAGACGGAATGATAAAAAGTACGGAGTAAAGAATCAACAGAAATGGTGCAACTGTCCCTCGCCTCTCTCTTGTGACTTGTGACTTGTGACTTGTCTTGTGAAACTTGTGGTTTGCACCACTGCCAGGTGAGCCTATGTGTTAAGACAAACCCGGCCAATGTTAGTTGCCCGCACCATATGTATACAATTCATGGGAATTACTCAATTGGCTCCAGCGGCCACAGTGTTGCTCTGCCAAAATTTTTTGAAAATGGCGGGAAAATAAAATATTCGGGAATTCAAAGTAGAAAACAGTGCTAATTTCCTCATGGCATGGAGGCTTTTGTGATTTCGGGACACCTGCAATCGAAGTTTCTAGCACAACCTGACCAAATAAAGCGAAAAAAACAAGACACTATTTATTCGCCTCGGACCTCCTTTAAATTCTGAATTTGAATGCGGGCGCCCAGTTTGAAGAAGCCATTTGTGAATGTCCACGGGGGTTCAAGGCGATACTTAGTAAAATTTTCAGTGTGCCGAGTGACGTACGGTAGAAGTTAATTCAAATTCTCTGAAATGCACGTCTACTGTAACATATGCACTAAATAGGGGTGGAATAGCACTATTTAGTGCATATTCTACAGTACATCTTCCATTCAGTTGAGATTGCATCAGCATTTATTTTAAAATTCAGAATTTCTTGACACGAGAATGTTCCTACTGTAAGACTTTTCCGCCAACTTTTGGAAAATTGTCACGATTGGCTAACTACTCGAAATGTACAGAGCTAAATCGCCGTGTGCCATCAGTTCACTTTTAATATTTTTTTTGCTTGATAGGTGCAAGAATCAATGCCTCTTTGAAATATGGAGGTAAATATGTTCAATTTGAAGGAAAAGGGGGCAAGGCGACAGTGAGACGGCAAAAGGCATAAAGAGGGACTTCATTATATCAGTAGTCGCTTCGCTTCGGTTCATCACATATCGATTTTCATGCCGCGTGATAATGTTGCAAGTTCTCTAACTAAAAATGGGTGCTATATGAGTTGGGGGGGGCAGTATAATTTTTTTTTCTTTTTCACTCAAATCGCGCACAAGGGGGTTCTGCGGCATGGCGAACAAGAATATCATGTTTGTTTTGTTCTTTTTTGCAGTTTAACAAAGTTATCGTACTTAGTATTTGCTCGAATTGCATGGATGTCGGGTACCGGGAATCAAATTACCTCTCGGAGCCAGTTTAAGACAAAGCTCTGAACTAGAAATGGAGTAAAGGGCGACCCATTACGCTTACCATTTGCAAGATTCAGTCAATAAGCGTCTCTTGGATATATCATACTGCGTTTCCAGGTTATCAGGGCAACAGTTACTCGACCAAGGGAATGAGAGGCAAAGCGAAAGAGGTGACTTCGGGCCCGAGTCGTGGTGATTTTTTTTTGCCATATTCTTACCCTTCGAGTTTGTGCTTGAACTCTCTGCATCGAGTCGTGTCTCATTTCACTGCTGAACGGTGCGACCGTTGTCACGATTGCCAATCTGCACGACCTTCATGGAGAAAATCGTGCTCTATGAGGTGTATTTTAGTTGTTATTTTAAGTGCAGGGCAATGGAGAGATCGGCTTTGATTTTAGGCGCTCTCGTTTTGAGGCGAAGATGAAAGTTAAAACTACAGAAACGAACTAATCGATTAATTTAGATTCAAAGTTATAGCGATTTTAGGTTGTCAACCTGGTCGAAAAGATATTTGTTACTGCAGCTCTCGAACTGGCCAGAAAGTAGATAATCGTTTTTAATTCTGCCAACTGCCGTTGCTCTATTCGTGATGTGACCGTTAAAATTATTCTACCAAACCCTCCGTTTCTCCTCTCTTGCATGGCCAGGCTAGTTTTTGATTGGATATTGAAGAGAGAGAGAGGGAGAGAGAAGGAGAAAGCAAGAGAGAAACAAAGAATGGGAGAGGGTCTTTGTGCTCTCACTCTCTCTCTCTCTTTCTCTCTTTCTCTCTCTCTCTCTCTCCTGGTCCTCTCTCGTTCTCCCTTCTCACTATCTCTCCTAGTCATTTCTCTCTCTTTATCCCTTCTCTCTATCTCACCTCGTCTTCTCTCTCTGTCTCTCTCCTCGTTACAAGGAAAAGAGTACTACATTTAAATTACTGATATTAGTTTGCAATGCGTATATTTGAGGTGTGTTATCACTACTCTCTTTCTTTAAGACAGCCATTTCTTGCCATTTTGCTGATTAGTAGCAATAGTTAACAGGGAACTTGCTTAATGTTAATATTCCTTTTGCATATTGCACTTTTTTCAAAGACAGCCGACCTGGTCGAAAAGATATGTATTTGTTTCTGCAGTTCTCTAAACGGCCAGAAAGGAGATATTCGACACCACAAGACGTCCATTTTAGTTCTTCCAATTGCCGCTTCTCAATTATTCGCGTGACGGTTTCACTCATTCGCACAAACTCTCCATTTCTCCTTTCATGATGGCCATGCAGTTCGCTATCAAGCAGATAAACCTTTTCACACTTACATGTACATATGTATGTATGTACATGCATATTCATAGCTCCATGTCACATGTATGCTTGAAAGATTAAAATCTCAACGTTTGTGAGCCAAAATATTAGATCATCTATCGGTTTCACAATCGCGGATTATCAATTGTTCAGTTTTGCGCATGTTTCCTTCTTTCATTATTGCATATTTTGTTGTATCAAAGAAAGATTGATTATTGTATATCGTCACGATTTGTGCACGAGATTCATGAGCATTCACGATCGGTGCATGACTTATTCGTGCGCCTCATGGAAATGCGCTTGTGAATGTGTTCAGCGGCGAGGAGAAGTGGCGAGATGAGGATGAGAATGACAAAGCCGTAAAGTGGCAGCTGAATCGTGCGAAGGGCGACGCCGTTGAACATCAAGCCTGCTCGCGGGCGGTTCATGAGGTGGCGATTCTCACGCAAAGTGAAGCGACGGAACCAAAAGTTATCGATCTGCAAGATTCAATGAAAGACGTCAACGGTGACGTTCAAGTGAAGTTCAATTCGTATGAAGGAATGCACAGGTGGAAACTATCGTTATAAGAACAATTTTGTTCCAGTTTTAGACCAATACAATTCCTGACATTTATGTATAAGTATGTAGATGATGACTTAAAAAAATATATATTCATTTATTATATATTGGATGTATGTATATACATATTTGCATACACGTTTGTATGTATATAACAATAATGATTCACACGAATGAAAGAACAAAAAAGAACTGCATTGATTGCTTTTCTTAGCCGTTCACCCTTCTTGGTCTTCGCGATGTAGAAAACCATTCGTTCCGTCTCGCCAATCTTCTCAGCTGAGACTTCCGGCCATTTCGTCTCCATCAATTTCAGATCTCCTGGGGCCAACGGTACCCTGGTAAGGATTAATTAAAGGATGATCACCAAATAAAATATTTTTTCTCATATGCTACTTAGCAATTCACACAAACCCGCTGCGTGAACATAACATATGCGAATGTTAGGGCGAAGAGCTAGAAATTTCAAATATCAGGTAATTTTTTGGTGATCGCCCGATTTTAAATCTTTCATTAAATTTCATAAATGTAAAATATTTCGAGTATGCATACTAACTGCGCATATACATATGTAAATTGCAAGTAAATCTTAACCAATAACCTCTTCAAGCTGCAGTCCGTTGGAAGTTTATAATACTTCTTATAAGCAAAGTGATAATCCCACAAAAGAGCAACTGAGTCCCACGTTTGCAGAGCTATAATATGTAATAAGAAAAATATTTAAAAAGGACAGATATTTTTCTAACCCTTCGAAAGACTTTATCAAATGAAGGAATGAATAATTCGCGAGGTGTCCGATTTTGAAAGATTTCCTTTTCCTAAAAGAAGTCAACAATTTTTGTACGTTTGCTTTCGTATTCAACAATTCAATGTTGTTGCATTTTCAGCCTAACCGCTGGGTGGGAAAGACCAAAGTTGCCGTTAAGAATCAGCTCGAGTTCGCCCGATTGGATTTTCGACAATGCAACTTCGGTAGTCCTAAGAAACTGTTTTGTTAAATAAATAGATGCACATCCTTTTCCATGATACATATACATATGAATCGTTTATGAGCAAGTAAATAATCCTGACAGCCTAGAATGGTCGGTGTTGCGAACAGCGGCGTCGCGGTAGCTCGCATTGTAAAATGCGATGATGCAGAAGAGGCTCATCTGGTACAAGAAGGCCCAGGCTCGCCGCTCGCGCACCGATGGCAGCTGGCAGTTGCTGAATTATGAGAAACGGTCAAAAACTTCCGATTCATCATCATTTTATAATTTTCACCGGAAACTGACATCATCTTCTTGACTCCGATTCTTTGGAAGGTGAGAGCAGCCGAAAGCTCGACTGCGACGACAAGGACCAAGTGAAGAATGAGCGAAACGAAGACGATCGGCGAGAAAACGAGAACATCGAAAATGGACCAGCCACCATTCTCCGACACTGCCTCATAGAACGCGGGCTTAAAGGAGGTATCCGAGGAATAATTATCCTAGGTTTTTCTCTATATGGATAACTTCATCCTGGCGTAAAACATATGACGCGATTTGCGAGAGTTTCAAAATGGCCGGGGACCCGGCAAAATTAGATTTCGCTCAAAAGCTCTTTAAAGGTACTTTTTAACACGGCGAAACGATTGGAATGGGTCCGGGAGTTTGAAATCGCCATTTTAGCGATCTGTGCGCTGTTTGAAATTCGAGCGCCCGATGAAACTTGCAGAGATGGTCGCACATTCGCGTTCGCTGTTTCGCACGCAATAAAGCAATATTCGTGAAAATATTGTCATAAATAGACAAGATATTGCTTTATAAAGCTACTAAAGTAGAATTTGAAAATATTCACTTTTACGGCCTCAGCGGCCTCTTGACTTTGGAGAGGCGCCATTCTCTTATATGGAAAAAAACGCACGGGTCTTAAAGTGTTCAGCAAAAAATTATCTTTCCAATGAGCTATAGTATGCCAGATACCGACGAGGTCTTTTATGTTTCCCAGTCATAAAACTGTTGAAATACGCACGGTTCAGCGTTTCTTTGACCTATGCACCGGGCAAGATAAGAAGAGTGCATTTTCAGGTCAGTGGCAGGATGGTTTAGTGTAGTGCGAACGATATGAAGGGGAAGTCCAAAGATCCAGGGTTCGATTCCCCTGGCTATCGAACTGTTTTGCCCGGCAAATAATAAATTTGTTTTGTATTTAAATTTTATTTTAACAGTTACATAAAACGCTACATAAATTCCCTAGACTACCTTCATGTCGTGTATCGCTTGTGTTGCGTTTTCGGCGTGAGTAACGCCCAAGCAAAGTGCACGCCGATGCACATGCTCTGAACCATGCGTATTCCAACAGTTTTATGACTGGGAAACCCACACATGTCACAAATTTCTCGAAAACACAAAAACGACCGTTTTTTTTAGTTGTCACCGTCATATATTCAGATGATAGGATACGAGGGCAAGCAAGACTCGGGAGTTTCACGGTTTTTCTAGGCTACTATCGACCAACAAAGATGGGACAACCGCTCACGAAGAGCCAGCGAGCGGAAACTGACTAGAAATGCAATTAGAGAAAATCAAGAACAAAAATAAACAGGTGGCTATACAAATGAGGGGAGGGTCAGACATGAAGGATACTTGTAGAAGTGGATATTCCACATCAGATAATGCGAAAATAGCATCAAAATGAAGATTTTATTCCATAAAAATAGCTCATCTCACAGTTTTATATAAAACTGTTTAGTAACTTAGTAATTGAAAAAACTACAAAAATGAAGACAAAAATAATATAAACAAAAATAGTATCTTACCTTTTCAAGTATACGATATATTATTTATTTAAAGAAATAAAATTAAAAAAAAACTAAATCCTCCAACCTTCTCTCTCTTGAGCATTCCATCCCACTCCAGTTCAATGAGGCCGCCCTTCTTCGCGATCGCACGCTTTACACGGCGGGCGAAGGAGATCGAGTCTTCACCATTCTGAAAGAGAGAGAGAGAGAGAGAGAGAGAGAGAGGGGGGGGGGAGAGAGGGTGGTATCCACCAGAAACGCCTTCTGGAACGGCCTGGAGACATCGTACGGAGAGTATCTGTGGAGGATGAAGATCATTGCAGATGTCTGGTATGGCCAGGATGGTGAGGGGGAGGGCTCTTTCTTTCTCTAACTAGCACTAGTCTCCCTCTCTCTCTCTCTCTCTCTCTCTCTCTTTCTCTCTTTCTTTCAGAATGATGAAGACTCAATCTCCTTCGCCCGCCGTGTAAAGCGAGCGATCGCAAAGACGGGCGGCCTCGTCGACCTGGAGTAGGATGGAATGGAATTGGATATCATAGATAATGAGGTAGTATCATAAAACAATTGGGAGGCGCTTTCGAATTGTTGAAATTTCCTCTTATCATTGCTAACTTTGCAAGGATTGCAATAATTATTTAATCTTTAATAATAATGCCTCGCAATATCCCTCGTCTTTCTCTCTCTCTCTCTCTCTCTCTCTCTCTTTCTCTCTCACTCTTTCTCTCTGTCGCTCTCTTTCTCTCTCTCTCTCTCTTTCTCTTTCTCTCTCACTCTTTCTCTCTGTCGCTCTCTTTCTCTCTCTCTCTCACTCTCTCTCTCTCTCTCTTTCTCTCTCACTCTTTCTCTCTGTCGCTCTCTTTCTCTCTCTCTCTCTCTCTCTCTCTCTCTCTCTCTCTTTCTCTCTCACTCTTTCTCTCTGTCGCTCTCTTTCTCTCTCTCTCTCTCTCTCTCTCTCTCTCTCTCTCTCTTTCTCTCTCACTCTTTCTCTCTGTCGCTCTTTTTCTTTCTCTCTCTATCTCTCTCTCTCTCTCTCTCTCTCTCTCTCTCGCTCGCTCGCTCGCTCGCTCGTTTTCTTTCATATCGTTGGTAATAATTAGAAAAAAATTCAAATCATTGTTGGCCTTTTGACGTAGACTGATTGGCATTCTTATGGCATGTTGAAGAATTATATCGCATTTCTCGAACAAGGAGATAGAAATTTGTTGTAAAGCAATGTTTTATAAAGAGTAAATGAATGATATTTTTACGGATTTGAAAAGGAATGTTTTTTTAATGTAGTGAATTCGAATATAAATGAAGTAACTTTTTTTTAACTGCATACAAGTACAAAACAAAAATGATGTTCGTGTTAATATCGAGGAAAGAAGAGCTTGAATTTCTTTAAAAAATTATTTAGTTATTAAAGAAAACATTTGTGATATAGATCTGTAGTTAGACACTTCTTAAATTTTGTTCTATAAATTTGAAGACAATCCATTTTATTATTTTTCTATAATGTATCGTGATGTCTCCACTCTCTGATGAATAAGATGCGTTTAAAAAAACGCATAAAAGGTTAATGATTTTATTTCACACAAAGAAACAAATAAACAATAACTCAACGCATTACACGAACTTACACAAACTTCATGTTATTCTTCGCCTCTGACAAATTTTCATAATACGCTCTGTACTAACCTTTAAAATCCACGGTGCTTTCCTGTTTAACCATGGTTATTTAGGAATGTGGTGTTACACGTGCAAACGATTATAATTTCAACTCGGCCTTATTTCTGAAATTAACACGATTAACTTTTTTAAATAGAATTCCCAGACATCCCAGAGTCGTTTTCTTGTCGAGTCGCCCACCTTTTTACCGCTTACGTTGCTTGCTAAACCATCGGGTATGCGTTTCGTGACCTCCAGAATGAGCGGGAACACGGAGCGAAAGATTGCAATGGCGATGTGGCCAGAGAGAGAAATAGAGGCCAATTATTTTGCCTTAATTTAGTGTTGCGCCTCTTTATTGGCGTTTTTCTCTCAATCCTTGATGTTTATTTATTCAAAAATATATTTGTGATGCAGATCTGTAGGCCGGTGGTTTTACTGGCTGAAGACACTTTGCAAGCTTGCCGAAGGTGAGAGTCACCGCTTCCGAGTCGTTGTAATTGCGTCCGAAATAATTATTAATTTATTTCATTCCAGCTAAATAAGTATGAAGAATTCTTTAAAAAAGATGTTTACAATCACCAGACTATATCTCATTATCCATGTTATTACTTCTCTACAATCTAACGAGAAGTCTCAACTATTTGATGGTCAACGAGACCGCATTTCTTCGCGATCGATCGCTTTATGTACATGGCGGGTGAAGGAGATCGAGTCTGTAAATCGGTAAATGAGAGAGACAGAGAGAGAGAGAGAACGAGAGAGAAAAATATTGAGTGAGAGAAAGAGAGAAAGTCGGAGAGCGAGGGAAAGAGAGGCTGAGAGTATAAGTAAACGGGAGAGAAAGTGAGAGAAAGCGTAAAAGGGAGAGAGAGAGTGTGTGTAAGAAAGAGAGGTAGAGTATCGCTCTCCCTCCCTCTCTCTCTCTCTCTCTCTCTCCCTCTCTCTATCTATCTCTCCCCTTACGGAATTGTTGTGGATGCACGTTCCATCTAGGGAACATGAATATTGACAGCTTCTCGGGGTCGGCTAAATGAGCGCGCATTCTGAAAGGAAAGTTAATGAAATCGTGTTCGAAACTAAAATAGATTATATACTTCAATATCAAAATTGCAGAATTCTGCATCTCAAATTGTTACAATAACCTTTTACTATTAGAGGTTGTTTTCGGTGAAATAGTGAAAATTTCCTTGGATGAAATATTATTTCTACATAGCGTTTTGGATACAATCGCTTTCGTGCGATGCTGCCCACCTTTTATTGCTAACGTTGCAAGCTAAAAAACCGGGTCCGTTCTTCGTGATGCTTAGAGTAAGAATAGAAATAAAAATAAATGATACGTCTGACAAATTAAAAGTAATTGATCCAGACCGCCAATACGACAGTGCGAAAGATTCCAATTGCGATTGAAATACCGAAAAAGGAAAAAAAACTCGAATAAAACATATATTGCTGATGATGATCTGTTAGCCGGTGGTTTTAACATCAAAAGAAGCTTCACAAGCGTGCTGAGGGTTGGCAAAAGCGATGCGTTAGGCTTGTTATCCATAAATAATAGTATTCCACTTATGCCCAATTAAATGATTACAGTATTCCATGCTATATTAGCAATGAGATCTCAAAATATCCCTTCATCTATTTTATTATTTCTCTACAATCCAACGAGATGTCTCAACTGTATGACATAGTTTGCCATAAAAACACTTAAAAACTGAAAGATTTTATTTCACAAAACAAACAAACGAATTAACAAGACTCGAATTCACATAAGCGTCATGTTATGCCTAGACTCTGACTTACTTTGAGAAAATCCTATGTGCTATTCGATCTCAAAATGCCTTTCAATGAGCGTTGAAAAACTATCAGCCACCGATATTTTCAACAAAAATTCCGTTTATAATATCTTCAAATAATGGCAACAACTTGGTGAATTAAAATAATGAAAATCAGAGTTTAAGTTAATTGATAATGAATTACAAGCTTACAGTGCGACTGTGTCTAACAATAAAAATTACCAAAATATCGTAAAATCATCTCATTGGGAATCCCATCGCGTAACGGTGATTTTCATTTACGCGACTTCGTGAAATTGTTTGAAATTCATAGGGATAGAAAGAAAGAGATAGACAGACAGATAAAGAGTGAAAGAAATCATAGCGAGTAAGAAAGACAATAGTGATTGAGAGAGAGAGAGAGAGAGAGCGAAGGAATAATATGCGAGTTGGAGACAGAATGAAACGGAGGCCTCTCTCCCTTTCTCCCTCCCTCTCTCCGTTCTCTCAATCCCCTCTCTCTCTCCTTGTCTAATGATTCTTTCTTGAAAATCATGACAGACGTGTTCTTGATGCGAGAGGGAGGCAGAGAGAAAGAGAGGGATGGAGAGAGAGTGATGGCGAGAGAGGGATTGAGAGAGAGAGGGATGAAGAGAGAGAGGGGGGGATGGAAAGAGAGATGGATGGAGAGAGATGAAGAGAGAGGGGGAATGGAGAGAAATGGATGAAGATAGAGAGAGAGAGAGAGAGAGAGAGAGAGAGAGAGAGAGAGAAAGGGAGAGGGGATGGAGAGAGAGGGATGGAGAGAGAGGGATGGAAAGAGAGGGAGGAAGAGAGGAGAGGAATGGAGAGAGAGAGAGGGATGGAGAGAGAGGGATAGAGAGAGAGAGATTCGGATGGAAAGAGATAGAGAGTGAGAAAAGGATATGGAGAGAGAGAGAGAAAGAGCGAAAGAGAGAGAGAGAGAGAGTAAAAGAGAGAATCTGAGAGAGAACGTGGGCATATACAGAGAGAGAGAGAGAGAGAGAGAGAGAGAGAAAGAGAGAGAGAGAGAGAGAGAGAGAGAGAGAGAGAGAGAGAGAAAGAATAGATGTAACATCCCCGTCAAATCGCAGATGAAGAAAATAACAAATCACGAATACTTCTTTTCATGAAGATCCGGGACAATTTGTTCGATCAACTCAAATCACTTACTAATGACTTTTTAATGAATGTATATTATATTATAACGTTAAGACTAAATAATTATACATTCAAAAAGAAGGCCAGTTTATTAATAATAATTTAATATTGAGCCAAATGTTGATCAATTCAATACAATATATCATTGGATCGGGCCGATGGTGTTAAAGAGAGAGAGAGAGAGAGAGAGAGAAAGAGAGTGCGACAAACGATCTCTCTCCTACTCGTATTCCTTGTGATGTCAATACAAGAATATCCACACTAATCACTAGGCGACCAGCTGTGCCCGTTCGGATTGGTCGAATCGGCAACGCAGCTGAAGATGCGAGGAAAGAGTGTGAGACGTGCCTTCTTCGGTGTCTTCATCAATCTCAATTTAATAAACATATTTTTCTTATCTCGTTTATTACATTATTCAGTCTTGCACCAAAAATTTGATGAAAATATGGGGCGGAAGCTGACTTGCAACATTGTAAAAAGAAAACACGGCCCCATCTTATAGCCGTCTCTCCGCCGTTCGCGAGCGGCACCGTCATTGTCATCGGAGAGACGGCAGAGCACGAGGATGTTAGAGAGCACTTTTCAGCGTCTACTTGCGTCGTAACGGAACGAGATGCAAAGAGAGAGAGAGGGCGAGAGAGAGAGAGAGGGCGAGAGAGAGAGGGCGAGAGAGAGAGAGGGCGAGAGAGAGACAGAGAGAGAGAGAGAGAGAGGACGTGAGAGAGAGAGATGGCGAGAGAGAGAGAGAGAGCCAGAGGCGGTGAGAGAAGGAAATTGAACCGAAAATTAGATGAGCAAAGCCAAGCTTGTTCTTCTTATTGTTTATTTATTCAAAAATATATTTGCGATGCAGATCTGTTGGCCGGTGGTTTTACTCGCTGAAGACACTTTATAAGCTGGCTGAGGGGATAACCACCGCTCCATTGTAGACGTTTCCCTCCGAAATAAGTATTGATTATTTTATTACCATTAAAAGGTTACAAGAATTCTTTTCAAAATATGTTTAAAATCTCCAGACTATATAGTCACTCATTATCCATGTTATTACTTCTCTACATTCTAGCGAGAAGTCTCAACTGTCCGATGGTCAACGAGACCGCACTTCTTCGCGATCGATGGCTCTATGAAAAAGGAGGGTGAAGGAGATCGAGTCTGTAAATCGGTAAATGAGAGAGACAGAGAGAGAGAGAGAACGAGAGAGATAGATATTGAGTGAGAGAAAGAGAGAAAGTCGGAGAGCGAGGGAAAGAGAGGCTGAGAGTAAAAGAAAAGGAGAGAGAGTGAGAGAAAGCGTAAAAAGGAGAGAGCGAGTAAGAAAGAGAGGTAGAGTATCGCTTTTTCTCTCTCTCTCTCTCTCTCTCTCTCTCTCTCTCTCTCTCTCTATCTCTCTCCCCTGACGGAATTGTTGTTACTGCATAAGTTGAAAGCTAAACCACCGAGTCCGCTTATCGTGATGATTATAATAAAAATAAAAATAAATGCTGCATTTAAAGAAAATAAGAGTAATTGTTCTAGATGGCTGAGGTGATTGAAATAGTGGATTTGTACTGCATTCGTGCAACAACAGTCAACTTAAACATTGCTTTGGAATTAACCTTCTGTGCCAGATCATTGAAATTGATCTTTTCTCATGAATAACATCAACAAAATAAACAAAAAAAACCTAGACAAAGAGTAATCCGAAATAATTCCGTTGTTCTAAAGTGCAAGCTCTCTTGCAAATCTGACAGCTGATAAGGCCTAGAATTGTGAGAAAGAAAGTCAATTCACTCCACTTCACTGTCGGAGAATCGCTCACTCCATTCCACTTCTTTGACAATTACAGAAAATGCGTTATGTGGAAAAGGAGGCCGATGTCGGGTGCGTTGGGACGAAGCAGTCGCAAAGTATTTCCAAGCTCTTCTCTAAATGCTTGTATCTTAAGACCTGTCAAGAACAAGCTCGCGGAAAGGCGTGGCTTGTTTTTAATTTTGGAGTGGATTTACTTCGGTAGTGCCAATCAATTTGTAAATATGGAGGGTTTTTTTAATTTAGCATTTAATATTTCTTCATAATTGATTGAATAATATATTTGTGATGCAGATCTGTAGCACAGCACTTTGCTCCATTCAATGTTTGCAGAGGAAGTCCCCTTCTCAATGGTGCACTGGGCGGATCCAAGTGGATCATTTCAACTAGTGCATGTACAAAAAGTTTAGGAGTTCGTCACTTTCATTATTAGGACTGATAAGCAACCTATCTCGGTCGGGTTTGCGCAAGTATATGACTAATTCATTTTGAAATGGGCACCCTATCCCTCTCCTCCCATCCACTGATGGTGCCCTTCACACTCTCTCCATTGGAAAGGCCGGCTAATGTCGGTTGCGATCGTCGATATGCTGTACCAACGCACGAATCTGTTGGCCTTGATGGCCACGGTGTTGTTCTGGTAATTTTTTTTGAAAATTGCAGGAATTTCAAATAATATTCTTGGTAGTAATTTGGCGCGAGGTTTGACAATTTTTTCCATAGTAAGCAAAAGTGTATGGATTTCCACTATTTCAATGTGCTGTGGAATATAAGAAATATACCAGCTGATTCCTCGCTCTCTGACTTGGTTTATTTATTAATGCACAACATCATTTGAGTTGTGTTAACTCGGAAAAGAGCAATAAACATATGTTTGCTAATGAGAGAAAATTTATGCAGGTAGCTAAAATGTCATAATGAAAGACTAGGCTCTGGAAGGATTCCGAGCCATGGGGAAGGAGTCGGCTCTTTCCGTAATATTCACGAGTTTTCCTGATATTGGATTAAGATGGAGAGTCTAATCGGAATGTTATAGAAAGTTCCATTTCCTCGGCAGAATTGGTGCATCCTAGATTTTCGAGGAGAAAAGCCGGATGTTTCCGGAAGCCATCGATGCTGGATTTTTTTCTGTCAATTATCAAAATAACAATCAATATGCAAATGTTTCTTTCCTGAAATCTTTGTAATATTCTCATTGTATGTTCCATGAAAATGAAAATTGTCGAAATAATATACTCACAATAGAATAAAGAATCCAGTACAGAGTAGATAAAATTCATCTCCGTGTTGCTTTCGAGCAAAAACGAAGAAAAGCATAAAGAAACAAGAAGGGTTTATGATAAACAGGTACTCGAAAGAATTGAAAGAAAATAAAAGTATGCAATTGGATATGCAAGAAGTTAAGTGATTCGTGAAAATTAGCTCACTGATTGTGAAATCATCTTTTGTTCTTGTTCGCGTTGACCTTCTCTGAAGTTCTTTAGCGCTGAACTTGTAAAAGTGCTTCGAACTTAAGTGCGTTTATGGTCAAATAAAAAGGAAAGAAGATTGAACCCCGGAGAATTCCTCATCACTTCATCATGGATCCATCAGAGGAGTCGGCTGAATCCGCCGACTCACAGGCCGACTCGTCATCTTCTGAAGATCTACAGCAGCTCGCCACTGAACGGTTCCGTCGGCGTTTATACAGATCCCCCCTCATTGGCCTTTTTCCACCCCGAATATATACAATACCAGTAATGGAAGGAATCGTTAAAACTGTATTGCCTATTTAACAATAAATAAAATCTTGTTTCTTTTAATAAATGTTTTCTCTAAATTTAAGATGGTTTTTTTCAGAATTAAAGCTTATATGCGAATGAATACATTCGAATTATTAAATATAAGTCATCTTTAATTTTTTTTCAGCTACTACTATGAGATAATCGTAAGCATTGCTTCGCATGAGGCCGAAGAACGCAGGTCACACCGTTTTAAAACTAGTATAGTTTACTAATCTATCATTCCTTGCGTTTGCTCCGGAAGGGCATCGAACATTGAACCACGAGATTGCACATTCGAACTTGTTCATAGTACTCTACGGATGTCATTTTGGGGGCTTTGCAGCAATTGCCCTAGGGACGAGGAGAAGGCTATTGTACACTTCGCTGACACTGTGTACGGCTGGTTCGTTGAGACGAACGCCAACAACTACATTCTGGTGGGGCCGCCATCTCTTCTATGTTGTACTCGGCGTGCGGATTGCATCGCTCTCATTTACTTTCCACTCGGCTCTGTGCAGAAAAGAGGCCAAATATTTGAGGGCATTCAAAATTGCCTTGATTTTTTTGAATGTATGCAAGTCAGCTCGGTCTCTAGAGATTAAAAGGCAGTGAGTAACATCACTATGGCTCACATCAGCGTTATAACAACGTAAAAAGAATAATATAATAAAATTAGCAGTCGGGTGCACAACTAGGGTGCAACTGATAGTGGGGTTTTTTTTTGTGATTTTTCTACTTTTATTCGAGTTCAGATTATATTCGCGCGGAAATCGAGCGAAGAAACGAGCCCTTCTGTTCCTCCGGAAAGGGAAAAAAATTCCTCCTTTCTCACAGCGTCTTGTACTCCGTAGTTTGAGGAGCATCTGGGTTTTTTTTACAACTAATATTCAGACATATTCCGTGGGTTTTCACCAATCTACGGCCAATGTCCGTCAAATAGTTAATATCGGCCCAATGAAACGAACTCATTTTGAGGCATTGCCTTCGCGATGCGCGGTTTTTTTAAATTCTACATACAGTACCGCTCAGCGGCCAGGGGTCAATGCCATAGCGGCTATAGCGGCTATAGCCAAAAGAGGCCAAGCGGAATTAAGGCCTGTAACAACAAACGATGTGTGCTTTCTTCTAGGCGACCGGCTTCCTTCGATTCCTTGTCGAGAAGTTTCCGCTTCTTCCGATGCCAACTCGCCACTCCATTCTCGACGCGTTCGTCACCATCGTCATCACACAAAACGACGTCGACGACGAGATCGATCGCCATAGTGTGAGAGTTAAAAACGACTAACAAGAAAAGTCTACTACCAATATTTTGTTCAAAGTTTGGTAACAACATTAAAAGAAGAATTCTAGTAGCCATGTTATTTTGTTCAACTTTTGATAACAACATTGTATACTCAAAGAAAAAAGTAGAATGATCATGGCGTGGAATCATCACTGGCATATCCGTTTTGTCCTACAGATTTTGAACGAATTTTGAATGAACAGTCCATTGTTAAATGCCTCCCATGCGTACAGGATCCATTCGAGACACATTCATTAGACTGATATATATATATATATACATATATATATATATATATATATATATATATATATATATATATATATCAGTCTAATGAATATATGTGTATATTCATTAGACTGATAAGTCTTATATATATGTATATATAATATATATATATATATATATATATATATATATATATAAATATACTATATATATATATTATATACACATATATAAGATATATTTTTTCAAGTGAATAAATGTCTGATTTAAAGGAGCTCATAAGGGAAAAACTCCAACCACGAAGTCCCTGACGAAGAATAAAAAACTACGGTGCCGAGCAGCCGCAGAAATGGCCGGTGAATAGTGTAAAAATTCAAATTTTGGCAATTTGCCAAATTTTTGCGCGTCCTTTTCGATGACTTTCGAAAATGTTTCTGTTGATGTCATATTTTTCCTTGGTGTTATTGTTTTATTTCCTTATGTTTTTTCGCTATTAAAAATTATTTTTGGAATATACATTGTCTGAAGTGCTGTTATTGCAAAGTTTTTGTCATAAATAAGCTGCGTAACAACCTCCTGCCCTTATTGCTACTGCGATTCAGAATTGCCACATCCTGTTTGAAATTCCCTTTCGCTGTTGGATTTACTTATAAAGTGCCATGGCTAAGCGTATTAGACAGGTCTTTCGGTTAATTCTACTGTTGACTTTTTCACGAAGCTAGGATTGAACGGATGAGCAGTTGATTATTAAGTAAAACTGATAGCTAGCTTTTCCGTTAAGGTATTCGATTTAATACGCCTTGCAGTTTTTCATTTTATATAAGTACAGTGATGTGCACCAACAATGGCAGAAATGGGCGCGGCGTCACGCCGCGTGCCAATCAGACCGCATTGAATAAATGGATGAATACGCAACCAAATGTAAAGATCCGGATATGTACAGAATCAGCATTTTCTGGCACATCGAGCACACAGACTTTTAAAATGTCATTTTACAACTTTTTTCATTAAAGTTATTAAGAAAATAATTACCGTATTTTGACTATCGTGAAGCTCACTAGGCACACATGGGAAAAGCACACACGAAATATGATATATTCTGCATCCGTTTTGCCCGCCAAATTTGCGTATTTTCCCCCGCCTTCCTTACTTTTTGAGCGTAATTTGTTCGGTTCTCGGTGAAAATCAAATTGGATGGCGAATTATAGCTTAGTCTGCCATCATGTGTCCTCGCTGCCACTGTTGGCACTAAAATGAACCCTTTCCTTGCATTCGATATTTCGTACTAGGCTGACCATAATTCTTTGCATTATTCTAGCATCTTGGTTCACACTTTCAAAATTGAAACTCACTCCAATCAGTTATATTTTCTCGCTGAAGATAAGGCGTTAAATGTACAGCAATTCTTTAACGGTCATGCTAAATCTACAGTAAGAAGTGTACTTTCCTACAGTATGATTCAAACAAAACCGTCTGTTCATTAAATTTCTGCAACTTTTTCTTCTTCATTTTTTGCATATTAACTTAGAGATGGAAAACCCTTGTCTTTAATCAGGATCGCTCGAGTGCTCGAACCATGACATACGGGATGCGCAAGAATGCGGGGGAAGTCTCTGGTGTGCATAGAGAAGAGTCCCCTGCTCTGATTCCTGATTCTAGGTGTGTATTGTGTTTTCATTTTTAAAGTTAAGTGAAATACTTAGAATGTTATTTTTACAGGTTAGAATAGTTTCCTTGTTGGAAATATTTTAGTACCTGCGGCTTTTATGGGTTAGATGGTTTTCTGTTATTTCTCTGAGGTTTTTTTTTATCTCGAATATATCTTTCTGATTATGCATTTTCCTTATTTCCTGATTAGTTTGCATTCGTGTGTAGAAGGGGCTTTGCTGACAAACACTGTGGCGTGGACCCCCTTACTGTTGCCTGCGGGATGGGCCATAGGGGTGTTTTCTTCTCTCTTTGCTCAGGCTAGAATTTGGATAATGAACAAGAGACATGTTGTAAGGGATTCTGTCACAGTAATCAATTTGTGTTGGCTTAACAAGTGGTTATGATAGAGTTTGTAGGATCATACAGTATTTTAGCTTTGCGCGATTCTGCGAAACAGTATGACTTTCTTTTTGTGCTGTCACTTTTATTTAATCGAAGGAAACAACATTTTATTCCTTAAAATAAGCATTTTTTTCGAAACCTTAACTAACTTTTTTTGGTTTAAGGAGAACGACGAGTTGCTCGTGGCTGGACTCGGTCGCAAGGGCCACGCGGCGTCGGAGATATTCCCTTTGTCCACTTCAACATTGCCAAGGACGCCAATACGTCCCTCATCGCCCTCTTCAAGGGCAAGAAGGAGAGACCGCGTTCGTAGAGTCTCCCTCTTACTCTCTATCGCACCTTTTATTGTTATACCCTTGTTATGAAAGGACATTTTTTAAATGTTGTCACATCTAATTGCAATACTTTTAAAGACTTGTGGTTTCTTGTACATTGAGAGAAGATAAAGAGACAATTTGTTGCTGGAAAGTTTGGCTATGGACGAAACTTTGGGCTGGAAAGAGGTTCGAGCTTTTCAATCAGTTGATGCTTTGCTGAATGTTTCTCAGGGCCTAGCAATAGGATATGATTGAGCTCCCTCCCCTCTTATTCAAATTGCTCGTTTGCTTCCCCTTTTTATGTTGAACTACCATCAATGGGGAGGTGGCGCGGTTGAGCGAAAATTATATTTAGCTGTGCATTAGGAGAGCTGTGCATCTCGGATTAGCAAGTTGTGTGTTGTTAATTGGCTATAGTATCACTGAGTGGTGCAATGGGCGTGGGTTCGGATCCCCTCCGCAGCTGGGTTTTTGCGTCGAAGGTTCGAGCATGCTATGTATTTCGCTAAAAGTATCGAGAATTCTAACGACCCAGCGAACTGTGTCCCTCTTACAAGTAGCCAACGACAGGCCGCGTTCCACATTCTTCACCTCACGATCAGATCGTGTCCTCCCCTCCCCTTTGCGTTTCCCTCCTTCTCTCTCTCTCTCTCTCTCTCTATCTCTCTCTCTCTCTCTCTTTTTTTCGATTTGCACTTCACAGATTCTATGACGATATGTTGGTTGCCGCCAGAGCATATTGACAGTGGGGGAAGGCTCGAACTGAATGCTATGAAAGACGGAGAGAGGGGAGAGAAAGAGAGAGAGAGAAAGAGAGAGAGAGAAAGAGAGAGAGACAACACCAAGCAGATCCAGTAGCCATTGACTCTCGAGGGGGAAGAGCAGACCGATGATTAGTACAATGCTTTTCCTTGATGTTCATGATATGTGATCGCACGCTTCAATGGCATAGCAGGCTGGCCTGGAAGCGGATATGCGAAAAGAGGAGCACCGGCGGCCATACATCCGACCTCTCTGCAGCTCTGTCTCTCACTTGAATTTGTGTCGGTCCTTCTTGCCCTCGACTTCTCTCCTCGAAGATGCACTGGATGAATATCTTCTCGTAGCCTTCATACAATTATTGGATGCGCAAGCTTCTCTCTTGAGCTTTTCTTAGTTCGTTGTCACCTTTCGCTTTGTTTCTCTCTCTCTTTTTCTCTCTCTATCTCTCTCTCTCTCTCTCAACAGTGTCCTGCCTGTACAGCTGCTTATCGGTTTACCAACTATGGCTGGAGAGTTCATCATCGAGAGCTATGTGGTTGACTGGTTATAATCTCACCGAGGGATGCAAGGGGCGATCGTTTGGTTCCTCTCGATGGAAGTGGCTTGCTTCTGCTGCATTCGGTCGCTCATACATCTGCTCAAACTTGCGAGACATTCGAAATTCTAGCACGCATAGTCTTGGGCTCAAATTATCAAGCCGTTCACATCGATCACTCCCCTCTTAGGTTAGAAGTCTCATCTCACTCACAATCAGATTGGCTTTCATCCGCTCAATTCATAGCCGGGCCGCGCTTCACATTCCTCTCCTCCGGTCGTCTCCTTCCCTGTCTTACTCTTTTCTTCTCCACTTCAACTTTTCAGATTTGAAGATGACATGCAAAAGGGAGAGAGAGAAAGAGAGAGAGAGAGAGAGAGAGAGAGAGAGAGAGAGAGGTAGGGAGGGAGGGAGAGAAAGATAAAGGAATGCGGAAATGTTATAGAGGTGAGAATAGGGAAGAGAGAGATGGAGTGAGTGGGAGAGGTAGAGCAGGAACATAGAGAAGGAATGGAGAGAGAGAGAGCGAGAGAGAGAAAGAGCACTGGAAAATGATTTAAAGTAAGAGATAGTAGTTCTAATAGCGCAGGTAGATAATCACGATGGAAATCACAATCCATTGTGGTGAACGCTAGCTGGCTTTGAGGGTGAGTACACTGAGCAAGCAGTTTCTCTGAGTACGTGTTCAGCATGGGGCTGAGTGTGGCCGTGTGGTGTGTAGGTTAGCGCCTCACTCTCCTGCACAGGGTTCGAGGCCCGAGGGTTCGAGGCCCACTGGTGACTGTTACTTTTGTGTGAAATATTTCACAATTGGAAAGACTTTCGATGGCATTTATCATGTCGTGCCACTTAATTCATTCGCCTGCTTCCTCCTCTCCGCTTCTATTCCGAGTCCCAGTCTTCCAGCTTCATGTTCAGTAGATCTCTGCTCTCTCTCTCTCTCTCTATTTTGTATTGTCTCCCTATCATATTTTGTTCCCCTATCATTATTTGTTTCCATATACTGCCTTGTCTCTCTATCTTGCTTTTTCCTTTACGTCTTCCTTTTCAGTCTATTCAACACCGCTCGTCTATCTATTAATCTGGAGGCTTTATCAAATCAATTAAGAAGCAAACATTAAAAAAAAACACGGAAACACCATGTACCACATTTCTCATCATACAATCATTCGTCATGAACAGCGAGAGAGAGAGAGAGAAAAAGAGAGAGAGAGAGAGAGAGAGAAAGAGAGAGAGAGAGAGAGAGAGAGAGAGAGAGAGAGAGCTAGTGTGGGAAATAGGGGGAGAGGAAGGTCAGGAGGACTCTTGCCGAGCTGCGGTTGCCGTGTGTTCAGCGTCTTCCGAAGCGGAACCAGCCTGATAACCAAGGAATAACTTATGTGCAACCAGAAGAATAAACTAATATCAGTCTCTAGATGGTATTTTTTGACAAAATCACTAAATGCTAATGTTTTCATCGCATTTTTCCCGTGCACAAAAGTAACACAAGCTCGTATGCATTCTATTATGATCTTATAAAAAAAGTAGCTAAAATCAGGAGCATGCCAAAGGTTCCGAAGGGTCTTGTTAAAGAAAAAGCATTCCTGATAAAAATCTGATGACTAACAATAGTCTGCGAGCAAACTCGAGGTGAGCTTGCTCGCGATGTGGAGAGAAGGCAGGGGAGAGGAGGGTGAGAGAGAGAGAGAGACGTTGACTAGCCCCAATTGCCTCTCAGTTAGCGTCTTCGGAAGCGGAAACCACCTGGTAACCAAGGAATAAGTAAAACAAAACTGGCAATCATTTTTGAATATTCTCTAGTCAAATAGTAAAATATGCACTGTTTATACTGAGTTGTGAAAAATTGCTGCTAAAGGATTTGATACAGCAAAAGGGTTTTTTAACAGCAAACGTGATAACTAACAGTAGTTGGCGTGCCCATGCGAGGCGGGCTTGGCAGAGTTGGCTTGCTACCATGGCTCGGGCCGACTACAGCATCCTCGCATCCGCCAAGACTGGAGGCCATGCTTCAAAAAGGTCAATCTAAGAAATCATTCAAGAAATAAAAAAGTGGTACAAAAATGATAATTCATAACCAGAAGTTACAATTGCGCTAGCATTCTATTTTTCTTATTTAGGTTCTATTAAACGTAAAGAAACTTATATACCGCTTGAATATTTACCGTAATCCAATCTACCGCACTGTCCAGCATACATTAATCCGGCAAAAACGGAAAGGATTTTCGACGTTTTTTTATGGAATTTTAGTTTAAAAAGTGACGACTGACAAGCTGTTTGCAAGGGCAAATTGTTTGTCCGCGGAGCTCTGTTGCGTTGCTTCGACGCAACTTCGAGGCCAGACCTAGCCATGCATCGTTTTCGTAGTAGCACGGATATCTGAACACGATGGCAAGAAGTTAAAAGTCACTCATCAGTCGGCTTACCATGAAAATGTATCCTGAACTTCACAATTGTTGTGGGAAACAAATCTACTCTTACAGCAATCCCACACAAATTTTTCGGAAATCTTTTTGCTGAAATCCACCTCCAGTGGCGTTATTTAATGCGTGGAAAAAGAATACAATATTCATTTGTCATTCCGAGTTAATTCTTTCGTAAGCTAGGTGTTAAATGTTAGAGCAAAATGAGTAACAATCATCGGATGAATTTTTTGCTTAAAAGGCAAAAAGAACCCCAACCAAAGCTTGTCTTAAGGAAAATGCATTAAAAAACAAGGCGAATAGCGAACACCTTCTTGAGGACGATTGCCTTGGCGTGCGACACGCCTCCGAAGGGATTGGCCTTCCAGCGCGTGCAGAGATGCGCCTTCTTGAAGCCCTTGTCGTTCCATCGCTGTTCACGACGATGGATCTTCACCTTGCTCGCAGTGCGGATTCCCATCGGCTTGCCCATGGCTCAAGCCTGCGAAATACCCTGATCAAAGATCGACCACCGACAACTAATTCAACAAGAAAAGAGGATGTTAAGCTATGGCAAAGCCGCCCAATAGCAAATGCCTATAAACAAGCTGCGCATCACGGGAATTAAGGCCTTTGGCATGTGTTTTAAACTAAAACTGATATAGTTTCCTCAAGATAAATAATCTATTTTCGAGTCAACAAAGCTTGCAATTTATGCAAATACATCATTAAACTCGAATGCTAACCCCAAATAATAAAAAAAATAGGCGATTCGTAGGCATGACTTTCGCGAGGTAAGCAAACCACAAACCCCGTTGCATTAACTATTCGGATGCATGTTTTAGATTTAAGAAAACAAAAAATAAGTAGCAATTAGACTACTATAATCGTCATCATCAACACATATCGGGTCTTAAAACAGAACAAACTCTTAAAAAAAAGCTGAGCATGCCTGGCCTAAAGCAAGCCGGCGCCCTCTTCCGATGGTCTGGGGGTCAAATCTTCGTAAAATCGGTCGAAAATCGTTCACATCTTCTGTATTCTGTAATTCAAACGCCTCTTCAATCAACAGCAAGAATCAAGGCCAACACGTATGCGAAATATATCAAGGAACACTCTTACATGGACCGATATCTGGGTTATTTTAGATCTAGAAGTGTAAACGCCGACATAGTAAAGTAGAATGAGCTATAATTCGCCATCAAAAGTTGATCTTCACCGTAAATTACGTTCAAAAAGTAAGGAAGGCGGGGGAAAATACGCAAATTTGGCGGGCAAAACGGATGCAGAATATATCATATTTCGTGTGTGCTTTTCCCATGTGTGCCTAGTGAGCTTCACGATAGTCAAAATACGGTAATTATTTTCTTAATAACTTTAATGAAAAAAGTTGTAAAATGACATTTTAAAAGTCTGTGTGCTCGATGTGCCAGAAAATGCTGATTCTGTACATATCCGGATCTTTACATTTGGTTGCTTCTGAATCGATTTATTCAATGCGGTCTGATTGGCACGCGGCGTCACGCAGCGCCCATTTCTGCCATTGTTGGTGCACATCACTGTACAGTTTCAGCATTACGAAGCGGGCGGGCTGAATGCCATGCTATCGCTGGTCTTCAACAACGGCTCAGCCGTTCACAAGGTTCCCTTCTTTATGGTGTTCATTGCATAGCAGCCATTGCAACCTTTGGAGAGAAAAAGATTGGCGCAAAGTTTTTTTCATAAGTTATTGTTCATTAGTTATAAAAATGAAGTTTAAACTAAAACGAACGTTGTTTTCGTGTTCCTCGCTCCTAATAATCCACTGGGACAGTTTTCTGGAAAACTTTTTCCGAATAGTTTTGGGGCACCGGATGATCCATAGTACCCTACTTTAATGACCCTCTGGAATCGCCCAGTGTTGCAAGTAATCTTCTCCAGAACGATGTTATTGTTCATTATGTCCTGTGATTCTTCCCAACAGTAAAAAGTATTTAATGGTCACGGTCCTTCTAGGACACTCTGCACTCGGCAATGTCAGTAATCACTCGTCTCTGCGGCAAGATGGAGCCGACCGATTCCGAAGTGCGCCGAAAACCTCGGCGCTCTTCTTTCTCATTGATGATCCTAAGGTTTGCATGGAAATGGAAGATAGCAAGAATATTGAGAGGAATTTCACAGTGCCTTTACTATTTGAAGTTATTATGACTTCGAAGAAAGCGTGGCCATATTGTTGGCGCTTTCTTTCTGAATGTCATTAGATCATGAGCTGGTTTTCATTTATCACTGGAATAACTAAAGAAATCTTAAGGTATCGGAATGCGCACTCCGTTGCTTCGCTGCGATGACAGATCGAATGATAAGGAAGCAACTTTACCATATCGAGATTGCCACCCACTCCGACCTTGTCGGCCAGCTTCTCTCGCGACTCAACTCCGACTCTGCCTCCAGCAACTTCCTCTGTGATGAGCGAGGGTGAGCTCAGTTGAATAACTCTGTACAATGAGACTTGTAATCTTTTTGTTATCACAGAAACTGGAGCTATGTTTGCTTTATATGTTGAATGGGAGGGTTTACAAGGTCTACTTATTAGTGTGTTTGTCTACGGTTGGTGTTTGGGTAAATAGATATATCCGTATCCATGCTTGTGCAGCCAATTAATATTAAGTTAATTTTTTTTTATAATTTAGGCTCATTTATGTCGAAAAATCTCGTTATGATCCTGTCTGTAATTTACAGGTAGGTTTAAAAAAAAATTCTCAGAATTAAAATTTTATTAAAATTTCCCTCCACGTACTTTTCTCGATCTAGGATTCGAACTCAGGCATACTGCGCAACGTTGCTACAACTATCCATTAGGCCATACTATTACGTGGATAATTTGTCGGACACCATTTCCTCCGCCACTCCTATGAACTCCCACCACCACTTGAATCGTCCCGTTTCCTTACATTACATTTTCCCTGTGTCACTGTTTGCGCATCCCTTCAAGGGAGTAATTCCCTTGAAGGGATGCGAGGATTTTGCAATGTTACAGTGCAAAAAAGGGTAAACATTTAACATAAATGGACAACAAAAATGTTTATAGAAAGTAGAGGAACTATAGAATGTTATGTGGCTATTTTAAACAAAATGACAACACAGCAAATGGAGAATGTAATCTGTTATTCTAGTTACTGGTCTGGAAATAAATCTATTAGAGATTCGCTTGCGTTTGTATTTCTGAATACTTAAAATCTATAATACTACGATATCTTTACTAATACAAAATTGAAACTAGTAATATGTAGATGACTAATATGTTTCTCTGTTTTTAGAATTCATCTGAATCATAGTCTTGCTCTTCGGAATCATTTCCGTTCTCAGTTAGCGCGTCCATCATTGCCCCCAATTCGCTATCATCATCATAATCCATCTCTCTCTCCATTTCTTCATCCGAGTCGAACACCGATTCTTATAGATTGTCATCGGCCGGGTGCGGGTGGAGATCCGGCTGCTGGACGAGAAGACGAAGACGGGCAGCAGTCGCGCGCCGCTTCTTCTCCGTCGCGTAGGGCGTCTCCTTCATCTCGGATCTTATCTGGTATGAGTTTTTTTTATATTTATTTTTTCTTGATAAAAAAAAGTCTAAACTAACCTTGTAGCAGTTGTTGCGTATGTCAATTTGAAACGAGAGGGATGGTGGAGTCCAAACATTCTTTGTCCTTTTTTCCTTGTGAGTCTTATTCGTGTATTCTCGTTGCCCAATCACCTACAAAATTAACATTATCTATTATTGATTTCTGATGTAGTACGGTATCATACCACTCTTTTTCCGTCCATTTTCTCCTTTTGCAAATTATTCCAGTGAAGGGTCAGGAGTTGTGTTCTTAGTTCATGCCCAGCTCTGTTGAAGTACAAGTGCTTAGGCGCAAATCTCAATGCCAGAGCATTGGCGCTTTCGTTCTGGCTGGTAGTCAGAAACGGCGAGACGTGCCTTTGTGAATATAATTAGTTGTTAGCCATGTAGAAAACAGTCCGTACTCGATATCTGCGACTGTCTTTGCACTTGCAACAATCGATCTAAGCTTGCTGAAGTCCTTGCCAGTAGGAGACAGCTTCTCAGGCTGCCGATTAGGTGGCAGCGGGGCATGTTCACATTTCTTGAAGCGAGCGAATGTGTCGTCCTGATATCAGTTCTTAGTATCATATAGATTGTAATACCAAACCTCTTGCCATTCATGAATTCCGCACACGTGCTTTAGCAGAGAGAGATACTTCTCACGTGCCAATAGTCCATCTCCTCCGGATGAGGAAACACTCCAGTAGGCATGGTTAACTATTCCTCTTATCCACTTCCGCACTTCCGCATATCTCTTTCCCTTCATCTGCATCATTTCTTGGGCATTTTATATTTAGCGGACCATATTTAATTGTTCATATTTTCACCCAAAATCACACCAGAAAAATCTTAGTAATTAATAGAAATCTGTGATTACGGTATTTATACTGTATTTTTTCTATTAGTACCCCGGGTGTGCTATTTTTCAATACCCTTGCGGGGAAGGGCACTATTGGAGGGGGGGGGGGGGGGGGTTATACTAGAGTGAGGGGTACTATTTTTCAATGACAATATCAGAGGGGTGTACTATTAGAGGGGAGTTTCTAATAAAGGGGGGATACTAATAGAGAAAATATGGTAATATATGCTTCAATTATTTTCCACATTTAACAGTTTTTTTAAATATCTTATTTAGATTAAAAGTTGACCTGATGTGATTTTGAGTTAAAAAAATAATTTTAAATAGTTTATGTATGAATATTAAAATAATTTTTTTTCCATTTGCGCAAACCGCCATTAGGGACAGGAGGAGATTCCGAAAGTAGTGCCACGGATCGTAAAAGTGCACGATGCGTGGGAACTTTTGCTTCATGAGGCTGACTGCCGCCGAATGCCTATCTGTTGTGAGGGATGATATGTTGATGCCGACTCCCAGCCACTCTTGTAGATCTCGCAGGGCCAGTTCCAAGCCGTACACTTCCATTTTCGCTGAAGATCCACCCAAAACGAAGTACAAATGTTTTTAATTGTCAAAAAATTATGGAACTGGCCTGTATCGCTTTTGTTGATCATCCGCGTAGCCAGAATAAGATTTGTCTTGGCACACGTGATTACATATCGACACCATTGTGCATTGTAGCCGCGCGAGTCAAAAGTGCCATCACCAGCCAGGTTCAGCTGGCCACCCTTTCAAAATGAGACTTCTGAGATTAAAAATTACAGCATAGTTGCATAACCTGATCTAAAATCTTGGTGACTCTCTCCTTAGTGTCTTCTCTGTCTTCCTGATATCGCGACTGTTAGGCTGGAATCACGTAGTTCTTCATGATGTGGAAGAAGGTTGGGGAAGAGAATGGTTTAATTCCCAGAGATCGGAAAAATTGATGAGATGCCTGTAAGTAAAGTATCTAGTTTCGAGTGTTAGAAAATAAATACAATGAGTATTCATTCCCGCTCTCCAATTCCAGTTACAGTAGCTGCATAGACATAATCCATATTCGTTCTCATTAGCTTTTCCTTGTTTGTCGCCTCGGCTGTTTTCAGGTCACTGGAGGACTCCCAAATCCCTTTCCTGTTGCACCGTATGCACTTCCTCTGCACTCTTGCACTAAGGCCAATATAGGAGATACTGAGATCGCAATATCTCCTATTGCAAGTGGTGCAGTGGCCTAGGAGATCCCACAGTTTACTCTTCTCTACCAGTATGTATTCTGATGTGGGATGCTGATCGTTGATTGTTGGACTGGGAATCTCCCAGTCTGGGTCGTCTTCTTCCTCTTCCTATAACATTATTGTTATTATATATGCATATTTTTAAAAATATATAATTGAACGCGCTGAGGTAGTGCTGAGGAATCTGCGCAGCTTCTCTCCTTCTGCTTCATCTCGAGTGACACGCCGAATCCACTCCGCTCGAAGCTCCAACCGCTCGGTAAAGTACCTGGATTCCTTCTCCGAGACTTGTTTCCAGCAAGCCACGCAACGTGTCTCCCTCATCTCAAACCTATTTTTATACTTTACAGTTTCTTTTCTTAAATAGCCCATTCCTTGGTAGTTTTTAAACATTCCTTGTTGTTATTATTCAGAGTACAAATTGAAAAGATCTTTATTCGAATAGTTAATCATTCTTCATCACTAGGAATAATTTCTCCTTCCAGGAATCCCTTGTAAGAAGTACTCGGCCACTTGTCTCGAACCGCTTGCACTGCACATGCTGGTAGGCGCACTCGCTTATGCCTTCCGAGTGGCCCGAGGTATCTTGCCACAAAAAGTCTGTAGGCTCCATAGCGGCATCTTCTGTAATTTGCTTTTTATGTTATAATTGTTGTCATTATAAGTAGCGATCTAAACATAGTTAGATTAGAAGAACTCATAGTCTTATCGTTTCCCTGGTATGGTCGGCTTCTGCTGGGCGGCCGTCAAACTCCCCAAGATCAGCAGACGCGATGGCTACCTTAGTTTAATAGTCATTTATTTGAGCATATTTAGTCGAGAGATATTGAATATTTTGTGTAGTTCAATGAGCGATGCTATGTTCTTGTATCATAAAGGAATACAATGTGTTATAAATGAATGTTGACATGAAGTTGTTACCGTCTCGTTCAGAATCATATGAGCAAAATCCTTGCTGTGGGAGATGCAAGTCGGGCATCTTCTCCGCCAGGCCGTCGCGCAGTCGAGTTCCAAGAACCTTCAGAGGATGCAACCATAGTGCCCGGCAGCAGTAGTCCTGCTCTTGCTGCTCAGAGACCAAGCAGTAGTAGTGCTCTTGTTGCTGAAATCGCGGGGGGCAAAAGGTACACGAGCACTTGGCGGCGTCTTCCACGTTCACAGATGCCTGGAAGATGTTGGCTCGCTGTCGCCGTTCCCATTCGAGTACTTCAGCCCTCGCTTTCGTAGTCTCTTCTCGTGTAGGCTGCACTTCCCACATGCGTAAACAACAACCATTAGAATGCAAACATCGTGAATACTTTATTAGTTATGTAAACAAAAGAAAAAAGAAAGTTGCATGGCTAACATAAAACGAGAGCAAGTTAATATTCAAAAAAACAAATTTTCGCGGCGGGCGTCCTTGGTCCGTAAAATTGTAAATCTGTGATATAGACAATGCACTTTTCTTAATGAAGGCCACGGACATTGGGTAGTCCAATCACACTACCGTCAGGGGAGTTTGAATTTATCTTTTCAAATGCAATTTTCTCGCTTTTTGAGCATTTCTGTAACTTCATTCTTTGTTAATGTGTTAATCAACACTGTCCACGTCCGATAGTGCCAATACTTGAATATCAAAAATATTCACTTTGCACCTCCTTTAAATGGTCAAAATTTCAGGACTCCTTCTACGCTTTGCTCGCGAGCCTATTCAAATCGGTCGACGCAGACAACGACTTCCAAATGATGGATCTGATTTGTTTCGCAGTTCATGGAATGCACACCGCGAGTTCAGGAGCAATTGTCAGAGAAGAAGACCTTTGCATGGATTTTAAGGCAGAATAAAAAAAGATTTCTTATAGATTTTTTTTAGTAGTAACAATAAGGCCAAAAAAATTTGTTTTTTTTTAAATTATTTTTCGATTGAAGTCACCCCAGGGTGTTTATGTACATACAGATATGGAGGAGGGAAGAAAATCGGGCTAAGTGAACGAGCATGTGAATATTGAGTGAAAAATATATGTATGTGCATTAAATATAAATAGTAGTATAATCTATGTAGTTACATAGATTGTATTGCTATTTAAAAAATATATCTGCTTCTTTTAGCACCCTCTTCTCCCCAACTTTTGCTCCTCCCTGATCGGCCGCTTTACTCACGTTACCGATTCTCCCTTCGATGGCCCAGATGAGCTGAATGCATCGCTCTGACTCATCGTAGAGCACGTTTCCGACTACAACGACCATGAGAAGTCAAAGGTCATGGAAAAGAAATATGTTGTGTAAGATAGATCGCATGGTCGCACGGGGTGAATATGTAGCTCAGTGGTAGCGCAGCTGACCCATGAGCAGGTGCTCCCGGGTTCGAATCCCTCCAATGATCTTTAATTTGTACCTCTTCGCCTACAAATGGTAATCCTTCTTGGAAGGTGGAGGAAGTTGATAAAGGGTCATCAAAATAAATTGGGTCTTCGTCCATGGGGCTCTTCTAATCATTCTTCTCTCGTCCAAGTGGCTGAAGACCTTTATCTCGCCTGTCGGCCCGTGTTCGCCATGATGGTCAACAACCAGAGCGCAATGATGATGGGCGTCCTTATCAAATTTGCTTGCGACTCGGTTAGTTCTAGACCTTCTCGAAACAGCTCGACATTCGTGATGTGCACTATGCAGTTTCTCAAAAAAAAAATACAAAAAATAAAACAAAAAACAAAAACAATAATGTGTACGTTAATTATTCAGCAAACCGCACCTTTAACTTAGAACAACATATCCACTTCATTCCGTCGTTCGCTGCTCTCCGATGCAAACGCGCGCGCATTCATAATCACTGCCATCCAAGACAACGTCTCCTGTGTCGCCGGGTTTTTTCCGCTTCTCACTACACCATTTCTCTTTTCAACTCTTTGCGCCAATAGAGATTATAAGGGAGAGAATGAGAGCGGCTGGCAATTTTGAAATTAGCAATGCTCTCTGATCTTTTTGGAAGCAAATCGTGCGATCGCTGACCAGTTTTAAAACACCTAATCTGGCTCTGTAGATTCGTCGTGAAACATCTCGGGAATGTCTTCCTCGCTGACTGGGGAGTTATCGGCGATGGCACGATTATGCAGTTTCTCAACGGTACCATCGAGTGCATCCACAGATTCCACAAGCATGGAGGAGAGGTGTGTGTTTGTCTTCTTCGTGTAAGGGAAGAGGTGCTTCTCGCAAAGATGTGGGCGCTGAGTTATAACTGTCCTCATCGGCAACTTTCTCCCACATTCATTACCGGCCCGACACCAATTCCGTGTGCTACTATAGTCCATTGACTGCGCAGTCCTAATTCACCGGAGCCCATTTAGTTACGTGACCATTTAACTAGATATTAATCTGAAGGTCCGACCACCTGGGCACATCTGCGCATACCTCGGGAGTCCGTGCCTCTTTGTCATCAGCTCATGCGTACGAATTATTGAACATCTCCTGACCTCCACAACTTTCGCCGCCATCGCCGAAGTCAGTCGACGACTTCTCCTCTCTCTCTCTCTCTCTCTCTCTCTCGCTCTCTCTCTCTCTCTTTCTCTCTATCTCTCTATCTCTCTATCTCTCTCCCTCTCCCTCTCTCTCTCTCTCATGCTCTCTCTCTCTCTCTGTCGCTCTCTCTTTCTCTCTCTAATTTCTTTTACCTACCTTACAGCTGAACTGACAATGAGATAAGTAAAAGGGAAAAAAATGCCCACAAATATCGTGTAAAACGAGTGCTTTAATGAGGACAATGATTATATACAAAAATCATTGGACAAATTATCGAAGTGTCATTGGACAAATTATCAAACATTCTAAAAGTGGACGAATTTTCAGTGGATTATTAATTATTTCATTATTAATTATTATTTCTAAGTAATTACGAATTCTCCTCATTCTCGCGCTTCCTTGAGCACGAGTACCTGCCGGACATCATCAACGCGGCAGAGGCCGTGCTTCAGGACAAAGAGTATCTAATCGAGCACGTCGTGCGCCTCCTCACCGGCCTTCTGACGGAGGCCGAACGGAATGGAAAATTGGAGGCGATGCTCGGCAGGGGCAAGTGCTGCTCTCCTTTCTTTATCTATTATTTATTTATCTACTACGTCGAAAGAGATGTGACAACAAACTTTATACGCAACTGGAGAAGTAGACAAGAGAGAGTAAGGGCGATTTGAGGAGGAGCTAGAGTGAGAAAGAGAGTATGAGAGAGAGAGAGAGAGTATGGGAAAGAGAGTATGAGAGAAAGAGAGAGAAAGGAAGAAAGATGAAGAGTGACGGTGCTCCCTGCAACTCCCACCACTATCATACCCTCTGGGATGTGAAAGCCGCGTGATGTCATGAATAAGGTGGCGGCAATCTCTGCCCTCGTTTCTGCAGGCGTGCTCATTGCATTGATGGATGTGCTGCCTCGCTCCTCGCTCCCGATGCCCGCCACGCTATTCCAGAGCATCGCGGAGCGCTTTCCAGGATGGGCAAGCAAGATCGCGAGCCTCCACGAGCCGACTTCCGAGATCCACTGGCTCGCCAGTCAATATGCGTACGTAAAAAGGAAGAGATGCTAGAATTGGCAAAGATACAGAGGCACCGGTTTCGACTACTCGGTTTACATTCAAGAGATATGAGGAGCCCTCATTCTCTCTCTCTCGCTTCATCTCTCATACTCTATTAAGGCATGGGGCATCTCAATGATGCCTGGAATGTTTTGATTTAAGACTAAAAATTAGAGTAGAAAAAAAGGTAATTGCTGAAAAAATGTCTAAGGTTGCTAAATCTAAAACAATTATATTTTAAGCGCCCGTTCGCCGAAGAACACGCGGTTCGTCGACCACCGCAGCGCGGATGCGCGAGAGTCTAACATCCGAAAAGTTTCCACGTCTCTGGCAGTCCTCAAGACTAACCTCGTAAGCACACAATACTACTCTTTTGCTGTTACGTATCGAAATGATGTTGATTCAAGTCTAATCTCCAAACAGAGATTTTTTTGTCCCTTCTTCCTCATCAGCTTATTTTGTCTCTATCGAAATAATAACGTTGTTGCTTGCAGAGCAGTGCAGCGGTCACTGAGGACAGCGCCCACGCCACGACTTCTGGTTAGCCCTCGCCTATCTCGCCTATCCCAAAATGTTGATGGGCTCTGCTCTTTCGTCGGAAATCAATTGTACCTTTTTTGGAGACAACAAATCGCAGTGTAACATTTTGTTTGTTGACAGTGTTTTCCTCTGAAAATTTTGAGCACCAGTGTGTACTTACGATATATATGTATGTACAGTACGGCTCAGCGGCCAGGGGTCTCGGCTATAGCGGCTATAGCGGCCGCGTGCCAAAGAGGCCAAGCGAAATTAAGCCATTTAAAATTTTTATTTTCAGAATTCGTTGTTATTTTTGTGTTTAGGGTAACTTGCTGCATCGATTAAGCTCAAAAGCTTTACAAAATGATGCATATTAGCGAAAATAGAAAATCTTGTAAAATTACAGGTGCAATAACAAGTCAATTCGTAGTGTGTGCGTGTGCCATCGTTTCAGTGAAATTTATTAAGGCAGTTATTAAGGCACTAGCGTACACTCTCACAACGCCGACCATAATAGGGTGCGTGACTTGCTGAACAGTTTCCTCTTTTCGATTCCATCACGGTCAGGGCGACCGCGGCGAAGCTCTGTCAAAAATATTTATTAATGGCGCGAAAATTTAATATTTTTGAATTTGGTCGGGTATTCACCTGAAATAATTCTGACAAGCCTGTTTGGATCTGAAATCTGCTTATGCTTTCGAATGAAATGTACTGGTTGTGGCAGACAAGATTTCCGTTGTTATGAATACAATGGCAAAAGTACGAGTTGTACCATCAAGGCTGGGTGGTTGTCTTACACGGTGATAGCATAACTGGCAGTGGTTCAGTTCCGTCACGTAGCAAAACGTTTTTCCCATTTTAGTTAGGGGAAACTTCTTTTGATTTTCTTTAGCTTTTTCTTGGAAAGCCTCATGATTAGAAATATTTCAGCAGATCACCCAATCGAATTCAAACATCTTATATTTTCGAGCCAATCTAAATATTTTTGGCAGTGCTCATCCGCGGTCCCAAGATGTGATCCAAATGCTCTGTGAAGAGCGATCGTGAGAAAAGAACACTGCGGATGCCATGGAATTTTTGTGGCTAGACTCTCAAGTAGACAGTACCTAAAAATAGCGCCAAGATGCTTCCTAAAATTGTTTAGACTAATAGCGAGGCTGGATGAGAGCATTGGTATGCTTCTCTTCACTTTGGGAGAAGAGCTTGTGTTCGGTTCCTCTTTTGAGCTACATTATTGCAGCTTTTTTGGTAGGTTTTTTGGCAACCTTTTTCACTTGATACGTTAAAAAGTCAATTGATAAGACAAAAGGATACTACAAGGAAGTCTGTAAATGTAAGTTAAAGAAATGCTGTTTAAGCAACTGCCTTAATAAATTTCACTGAAACGATGGCACACGCACACACTACGAATTGAGGTGTTACTGCACCTGTAATTTTACAAGACTTTCTATTTTCGCTAATATGCATCATTTTATAAAGTTTTTGAGCTTAATCGATGCAGCAAGTTACCCTGAACACAAAAATAACAACGTATTCTGAAAATAAAAATCTTAAATGGCTTAATTTCGCTTGGCCTCTTTGGCACGCGGCCGCTATAGCCGCTATAGCCGAGACCCCTGGCCGCTGAGCCGTACTGTATGTATGTATGTACATAAAATGCTCCCTGTCAGAGTCGACGCCTCCCTCGCTGGCTGCTGCTGCGTGCTGGACTAGCGAGCCCTGCTCCGACGGCCTCTTCACTCTTCCGTCGCTCCCTCTCAGCATCATCACCTCTTACCTGCCACTCAACGACCTCTCTTCTCTCCTCCTCACCTGCCAAGCTGCCAACGAGGTAATAATTTGCAAGCGCTTTTCAATGAAATATTGGAACTCTTGTATTTGTGTTTTTTTTGTGTGAATCCCTATCGAATTTATTTAATATACATAGTGTATATATATATTGCAATAAAAAAAATATATATATATATATATAATATGTATATTCATTTTCAAAAGTCTTTCAGACGGTGTCGCGCTATTGTCGCTTCATCTCCACGCTTTCCCTCGCCGTTATTCGCCGCCTCGTGCCGACTGTCCCGCTCAATGCACGAACTCTCTGGGATGAGAAAGCCGCCTGGTCTCGTGTGCTCGACTTCCTGAATCCGTCCGCAATCCGCAGCGTCGACTTTAGCGACATCGACACGATCGCTGTCATCGATCTGGAGAGCCTCGTCAAGGTGGAGCTTATCTTTTCTTCTTCCACACCCCCCCCCTTTTTCAAGCGAGTAGTGGAAAAATTTGGTAATTATAATAGTTATTAAATATATAATATTTGTTCTGCGAAAATCCAATTAGAGTTGTTTTTTTAAATCTATTTTTCGCCCTTCGTTTAGTATCGATTTTACTCATTTAAACTCGAGAGCGTTTCCAGTTGAGGAGCCGTTCGCGTCCGTGGAAACGCTTTGTCTGAAGGGCTGCGTCGTTACGCAGGAAACGTGGGCGACGCTGGGCAAATTCTTCCCGAACATTCGGACGATCATCGTCTCTCCCAGCTTCGCTCACGAAGTGTTAGTCATCTCGAAAATTTATCATATGCCATAATCAGCATGAGTACAGTAATCATATGATAAGAAATAGAAGCTATTTCATCTATTTTGACTGAATTAGATGAGTCTCGATAGTGAATATGAGTCAGTCCGTCGTTGTTGTTCGTTTGATGTGAATGACATAAATGGTTGCGTCTTCAATGTCGAACATTCTCTTCGTCGTTTCTTCCAACAACATTGATTATGCATTCTACCTGGCCGATAGCCTAATGCTAAGGAGCTCGCGGCGTAGTCCAAAGGACTTGGGTTCGATGCCCGGCCAAAAAGAGATGGAGCGATCAATATAGTTTAATTCGCTTTCAAGGGACCGACCTGATGATCTTCTGACGACGGAGAACATGCGACAGAAGGCGCAGCGAGTGAACGGCGACGAGTTCTCGTGCCTTCTCGTTACGATGATCGGCACGTTCGAACGCCTCGAATACACCGAATTGGCGGCTGATTAAAAGTAGGACCTTAACAATATACATTTATACATATATAAATAATATATATTATAATATGATATATATATATAATATATGTATATATATATATATATATTATATATATCCCTTTCTATTATATTTTTTGGCTCTATCGTAAGTCAAAAGATCGAAAAATTAAAAATATGCCTATTAATATTTTTTTTACTGCTTCATCAACTCTATAGATGCAAACTACCATCACTCTAGTTGTACACACATACATACATATTGCCTTTTTTCGGACCCGCTTTTTCCTTTGCACTCCTTGTGCTTACTTTCTGTTCATGTTTTACGATAGAGCCTTTTATTCTGCAGCATTAGTTATATTCAGTTATAAAAAAATTAGGTTTTATTACTAAGCATAAATGTTTGCTTAATCTAGTATCGAATAACGTTCGTTATTTTTTTAATTGGTTCGTCCTCTTCCTTGCAGTCTCCGCCCCCAAAACCGACATCGCCACCAAAACTGACTCCGCCCCCAAAACCGACTCCGCCCCAAAAACCGACTCCGCCCCCTGATCCGAATCCATCTTTCCCTCCATTGTATAAAAGCATATGTTAGTTGTCTCATCCTTTTTTTTACCTTCGTATGTATGTACATACGACAGATGTACTTGCACTAGCTACACTTACAAAAGCAATCGAATGCACGAAACGCGAAATAGGTTGAGGAAGATATGTTCAACTCATTGGAATGGCTCCTGATCCGGCTCCGCCCCCAGAATCGAATTTGTCATCTCCTTTGCCCGCCCCAGTGTCTGCATCGTATTAAAAAGAGCTCACGGAAATTTTTATTTCATAACGCAAACGAAGTTTAGAAAAATGACATTGAAGATGATTATATTTGCGCTGTGGGTCTGTCTTCTTCTTGCAGGCCCTTTCTCTCTCTCTCTCTCCCTCTCTTTTCTCTCTCTCTCTCTCTCTCTCTACATCTCTCTCTCTTTTTAATCTCTCTCTCTATGACACTTTCTCAATCTCTGTCTCCTTCTCTCACTCCTACATATTTACGCCCCTTTCTTCCTTCGATCTCATTTATGCATATCGCCTAGTAAATCTGATCAGATCTGAGGTTTTATTCTTGTCATTGTTGATCATCAAATCGTGTACAGCAGTCAAAGAGTCAGAGTAGGTTGAAGTTCCTTTATTGCGCGCCAAGATGAGTGAGAGGATGGAGTGCAGAATCACGCAGAGCGCCTTTTAGCAGGACATTCAGAAGGTGAAGTCGATGTCGGCGGGGCCTCCGGCATCAGTAAGAGATAGAGAAACAGAGAGAGAGAGAAAGTGAGTGAAAGTGAAAAAGATTGAGAGAGATATAGAGAGAAACAGAGAGAGAGAGAGAGAGAGAGAGAGAGAATACCAAGAGAGGAAAACTCGAATAAAAATAGCGAAATTTTTTTCTCAGATATTAAAGAATATATTGCTGGTGTTTCTGTGCCGGTGGTTTTAATCGTAAAAGATGCTAGTACATATCCATGCTGAGAGATAATGAAAATGATCCACGGGGCGACTTCCCTAAAAAATAATTATTCCATTTTTGGGCACGAAAAGAGTTCAGTACTCCTTATTAGATTAGCTATGATTGGAGAATATTCCAAGAATTTGAGAAAGACTGCCAAACTATCCGATTATCTATTTTATTACTTCTGTACAATCTAGCGAGATGTCTCAAGTGTCTGACTAGTGTATTGCGATAAAATGCACTTTAAAAGTTAAATGATTTTATTTCACAAAAACAAACAAACAAATAAACAATAACTCAATGTGCGATTCGCATTTACAGGAACTTCATATTATGCCTCGTTTCTGATTAATCTCCAGAATATGATCTGTACTATTCCTTCTCAAATCCCTCGAAATGAGCCTTGATAAACAATTATCTGCCACCGAGCTTTTTAACAAATATTCAATATACAATATCTTCAAATTATGGCAACAACTTGGTGAATCAAAATAATGAAAATCATCGGTTAATTGATAATGAATTACAAGCACACGGTGCAAGTATTCAACTGTCTATTACGGTAAGAATGAGCAAGACGAAGCCAGCCGGAAATGGCTGAACATTATGACGTCACTCTCTCTTCCTTTGCGTGGTGTTCTTGCGAGACGCCCACTGGTTTCATCATCACTCCCTGAATAGTTTTTTGAATATATTCTGTGAATTTTGAAATACTATTTAATATAATAAACTCAGGAATTAGTATCATCTTCAATAATTCAATCGAAAAGTATAGATTAATAAATTGTTTAAAAAAAAATGTATCACCTCGTCCTCTTCAACGTTGTCTTCAGAAGTTCTTCTGAGTTCGTCGCTCATATTCTAAAGTGAAACAAGGCTCTAAAGTTTGTATTCAAAAGTTTCAATTTCATAATAAATATTCTAAAGTGAAATAAATCGTACAAACCTCTAAATTGAAATAAAGCGTTACAAATAACAAAATGAAATGACCAGTCAAAATTGCAAAGATGTGAACTAATTGAATTTCATGACAGAATTTATAGGTTTCTCTAGGGAGAGAAAAAGATATACTTAAAAAAACATTTTAAATAATCAAAAAAAGAAGTGATTAATAGAGTTGACCTGTAGAATGTCGAGAGTCTGGTCTTGCTCCGCCCTTTCTTTTTCCGCAAGGAACTCGGCTCGAGAAAGTCGCTGGTAGTAGAGCTTTTGCTGCACTTCGATCAGCTTCGTCGACACCTATGGAGACACAAGGATTTCAGAAGTAGTAAATACGAGATATTTTATCTAAAAAAGAAAGAAATACATATAAATTTTAATAAATAAATAGTAAACAAAATATCTCTCACACTTTTAAATACCATCTCACAGTTTTATATAAAACTGTTTAGTAAGTTATTAATTGGAAAAAAAACACGCAAGAGTAAAGACACAAATGATATAAAATAAAAAAAGCGTTTTATATTTTCAGGTATACTATATTATTTATTTAAAAAAAATAAATTTTACAAATTAAAACCTCCTACCTTCTCTCTCTTGAGCATTCCATCCCACTCCAGGTCAACGAGGCCGCCCTTCTTCGCGATCGCACGCTTTACACGGCGGGCGAAGGAGATCGAGTCTTCTCCTTCCTGAAAGAGAGAGAGAGAGAGAGAGAGAGAGAGAGAGAGAGCGGGAGAGAGAGAGAGAATGAGATTGAGAGACCACAGTCGGAGAGTGAGAGAAAGACAGTCAGAGCGTGAGAGAGTGAAGCCAGAGAGAGAGAGAGAGAGAAAGAGAGAGAGAGAGAGAGAGAGAGAGAGAGAGAGAAAGCGAGAGTAGGAAAGAAAGAGAGAAAGAAAGAGCCCTCTCTCCTCACCATCCTGGCCATGGCTGGCATGTACCAGACATCTGCGATGATTGCCCAGCTGGTCATCATCCTCCACAGATACTCTCCGTACGATGTCTCCTGGCTGTTCCAGAAGGCGTCTCCGAGGCGTGCGTCGTACTTGATCGCAATCGGGTAGATCACAGAGCCGATCTGGAGAGTTATCTTAGTTGCTTTTGCCCCCTCTTTCTCTCTCTCGCTCTCTCTCTATCTCTTTCTTCCCTCTCTCTCTCTCTCCTCTTCTCCCTCTCTCTCCCCACTCTCTCTTTATCTCTCTTTCTCCCTACCTCGAATGATCCCTTCTTGAACATCATGACCGACGTATTGTTGATGCAAGTTCCCTCAGGGAAGATGATGATTGGCAGCTTCTCGGGGTCGGCCAAGTGATCGCGCATTCTAAATGGAAACTCTACATTAATAATGAAATCGTTCTAAACTTACGTTTATTTTTTCACTAAAAATGTTTCGCCACGAAATTCTAAAATAATTGTGCTGCTCTAATTTCTAACAATGACCTTTTCAAATAATAGGAGATTTTCATTTAAACAATTTCTGAATCCCATTTGGATTACAACTTAAACAACTAAATGCAATGTAAGTACTTTGGTAAAAACAATATTAGACGCAAGCCATAATATCGATAATAAAATAGCATATAAAAATCAAGGTTTAAATATTACTATTAAACAACGTTTACTTGTAAATGAACAGTATTATGAAGGCACCTTCATAATATTAATTTTTAAATACTTGTTAATAAATACAAAAGAAGAATATCGTGAAAACACTACCTGTTAAGAACTGCGTTGCGGTCCTTTGCCTCGCTTCGCTCGAACCAGATATGGCTCTCTGTTTTGCTCATGGTTTTCTGCAGGAAGCCTGCAAGTTATCGAGAATATTATTACTACTTATAAAAATACATTATCATTAATGGCTCTTTATAATAGGAAAAAAAAGGTAAATGCAATCTGTAAAAAAATAACAGAAAGTTCCGAATCGGTGGTTTTCATTCCTGCGACTTAGTGAAAAGTGATTGAAATTGGGGCAACCACGATACTCCCTTGTGCAACATCATTCAATTGAAATCTGATAAAAAAGAGAAGCATAATAAAGTTACGAATAATTATTATATTCACTGCATTTAATACTCTCTTCGAATTATTATTAAAACTAAGTGTCAGATAACTAATAAGAAAATATCTTTTTCCTCCAAGTTTTCAATGTATATCGTAGATTTTCATTGGCTTGCCTTCATTAGATTCTCTTGAAAAAAAAAGGAACTTCTAACAACCTCTTATAAGAAAAAGGAAAAAAAATATATAATAAAATACAGAATCCA